>OU342742.1:341746966-342036203 GCA_910589775.1 Avena eriantha | reverse complement strand
GTTGTTTGTGGAAAAGAACAGACATGCAATGAGTCTAGTGGATCCATGTGTGGTTTGTGGAAAATAACACACATGCAGGACTCTAGTGCTTGTGTGTGGTTTTAGTATAAGAACACACATGCAATGACTCTAGTGTTGGTTTTAGTATAAGAACACACATGGAATGGCTCTAGTGGTTGATCCATGTGTGGTTTGTGGAAAAGAAACACACATGCAATCACTCTACTGGTTGACTCCATGTGTGGTTTGTGGAAATAACACATATGCAATGACTCTAGATGGTTGATCCATGTGAGGTTTGTGGAAATAACACACATTCAATGACTCTAGTGGATCCATAAGTGGTTTATGGAAAATAACCCACATGGAATGACCACTGGTTCATCTATATGTGGTTTGTGGAAATAACACACATGCAATGACTCTAGTGGTTGAACCATGTGTGGTTTGTGGAAAGAACACACATGCAATGACAGTGGTGAATCCATGTGTGGTTGTGGATTGAACACACATGCAATGAATCTAGTGCTAGTTTTAGTATAAGAACACACATGCAATGACTCTAGTGGGTCTACATGTGGTTTTTGAAAATAACACACATGCAATGACCACTGGTTGATCCATAAGTTGTTTGTGGACAAGAACACACATGCAATGAGTCTAGTGGATCCATGTGTGTTGTCTGGAAAAAGAACACACATGCAATGACTCTAGTGCTGGTTTATGGTTTTAGTATAAGAAAACACGTGCAATGACTCTAGTGGTTGATCCATGTGTGGTTTGTGGAAAGAACACACATGAAATGACTCTGGTTGATCCATATGTGGTTTGTATAAAGAACACACATGCAATGACTCTTGTGGTGGATCCATGTGTGGGCTGTGGAAAAGAACACACACATGCAATGACTCTAGTGGTTGATCCATGTGTGGTTTGTGGAAATAACACACATGTAATGACTCTAGTGGTTGATCCATGTGTTGTTTGTGGAAATAAACACACATGCAATGACTGTAATGGATCCATAAGTGGTTTATGGAAAAGAACACACATGCAATAACCACTCGTTGATCCATATCTGGTTTGTGGAAAGAACACACATGCAATGACTCCAGTGGTTGATCCATGTGTGGTTTGCGGAAAGAACACGCATGCAATGACAATGGTGGATCCATGTGTGGTTGTGGATAGAACACACATGCAATGAATCTAGTGCTAGTTTTAGTATAAGAACACACATGCAATGACTCTAGTGGATCCACATGTGCATTGTGAAAAGCACACACATGCAATGACCACTGGTTGATCCGTAAGTTGTTTGTGGAAAAGAACACACATGCAATGAGTCTAGTGGATCCATGTGTGGTTTGTGGAAAAGAACACACATGCAATCACTCTAGTGCTGGTCTGTGGTTTTGTTATAAGAACACACATGCAATGACTCTAGTGGTTGAGCCATGTGTGGTTTGTGGAAAGAACACACATGCAATGACTCTGGTTGATCCATCTGTGGTTTGTGGAAAGAACGCACATGCAATGACCACTGGTGGATCCATGTGTGGTTTGTGGAAAAGAACACACATGCAATGACTAGTGGTTGTTCCATGTGTGGTTTGTCGAAATAACACACATGCAATGACTCTAGTGTTGGTTTTAATATAAGAACACACATGCAATGACTCTAGTAGTTGATCCATGTGTGGTTTGTGGAAAAGAACACACACATGCGATGACTCTAGTGTTTGATCCATGTGAGGTTTGTGGAAATAACACACATGCAATGACTCTAGTGGTTGATCCATGCGTGGTTTGTGGAAATAACACACATGCAATGACTCTAGTGGATCCACAAGTGGTTTATGGAAAAGAACCCACTTGCAATGACCACTGGTTGATCCATATGTGGTTTGTGGAAAGAACACACATGCAATGACTCTAGTGGTTGATCCATGTGTAGTTTGTGGAAAGAACACACATGCAATGACAGTGGTGGATCCATGTGTGGTTTGTGGATAGAACACACATGCAATGACTCTAGTGCTAGTTTTAGTATAAGAACACACATGCAACGACTCTAGTGGGTCCACATGTGGTTTGTGAAAAGAACACACATGCAATGACCACTGGTTGATCCATAAGTTGTTTGTGGAAAAGAACACACATGCAATGAGTCTAGTGGATCCATGTGTGGTTTGTGGAAAAGAACACACATGCAATGACTCTAGTGCTGGTTTGTGGTTTTAGTATAAGAACAAACATGCAATGGCGCTAGTGGTTGATCCATGTGTGGTTTGTGGAAAGAACACACATGCAATGTCTCTGGTTGATCCATATGTGGTTTGTGGAAAGAACACACATGCAATGACCACTGGTGGATCCATTTGTGGTTTGTGGAAAAGAACACATGCATTGACCACTGGTTGATCCATGTGTGGTTTGTGGAAATAACACACATGCAATGACTCTAGTGGTTGATCCATATGTGGTTTGTGGAAATAACACACATGCAATGACTGTAATGGATCCATAAGTGGTTTGTGGAAAGAACACACACGCAATGACCACTAGTGGATCAATGTTGGTTTTAGTATAAGAACACACATGAAATGACTCTAGTGGTTGATCCATGTTTGTTTGTGGTTTTAGTATAAGAACAAACATCCTCTCTCTCTCTCTCTCTCTCTCTCTCTCTCTCTCTCTCTCTCTCTCTCGTAGAAGCACAGACTTGTGCCCACTCTGTCTGCTACGCCCTGATTGGTTGTCACAGCTGTCACGCGGATCGTGCGCACCAACCGTTGATCCTGTGTGATCCAACAAGGCTCGTTGCACACGTCGTGCCCTTCACAGGACAGCGCGAGACAGC
This sequence comes from Avena eriantha, assembly GCA_910589775.1. Lineage (NCBI taxonomy): Eukaryota > Viridiplantae > Streptophyta > Magnoliopsida > Poales > Poaceae > Avena > Avena eriantha. The sequence continues at coordinate 342,033,340 of OU342742.1, read as the reverse complement.
ACGGACGTCTCCCTCAATGAGACTTATATAAGAAGGAACACGATGTCATCCATGGAAAAAGTGGTCGAGTGGTCATGTCATGTTTAATCTAGTCTGCAAAGGCTACAAGTCTACTACACGGCAACTGGTCATCCACGGACCACCGGCTATACCATTTTTACTACGCAGCGCGCCTGCACTCTCACTTCCGTCAGGCCCCCACCACACGAACCTTCCACGCGGCAGCCGCAGCCGGAAGAGCTGTCAACCGGGGCCCTCAAGGAGGCCTAAACGTCCCCACATTAAAAACCTAGCCTATCGGGTCCTCCATTCGCATCCATCCACTACTCTCTCTTCCCTATCCAGCAAAACACCACAATCTTGAACGTTCTTGCACGCACCTTCTCCATGAAACCAGTGCATGGGGGTGAGTGTCCGGGCATCGCCACCGGGGTGGTGCTTCACGCGGCAGATCTGGAGGAGCATCACGCATCACAGGCCAAGGAGGACGTGCAGTTCAACCCCTTGGTGGACCATGTGCACGCCGGTGCTGACGACTTCGGAGGCACCGATGAGGGCGTGGAGTTTGACAAACACGCTCTGCTCGTGTACCCGGAGGTACATCTATTTATACATGTTTCATATTTTCTGCTCGAGCTTAATTTATCCAGGCATCATAAAAAAATCTAGTCCTAATGATTAGATGCAACGTACGAACCGGTACATGGAGAGATCTAGTCTGTTCTGAATGAATCCACATTATTAATTAATTAATAAGTTACCAAGAACACAAACCACATTAATTTAGGAGCGAGCTGGGGAGACGGCCGTAATGAACTGCTGAACCTGTATAGACATGTTATTGCATCCAAAGTAACTTGTAATGGTGGAAGGAATATATATTTATTATTTTGCTCATTTCGGTTTGTATTCCATACATTACATGTGTATTCAAGTGAGATGGACTCTGACAAGGAGACCAGGGACAACAAGAGCCGCCATGTCATGAAGAAGCTCAAGATCAGGATAATCCCTTTCCGCACTCAACTTGGGGAGCTCAGGTGCCCTTTCTATAAGAAAGGAGTCAACCCGAGGATTGCCAGCTTGATTCCGCATGCGGTTGGCATCGGTAAAAGCCCGGCTAGTAAACACAAGTCGGCGACCAAGGCTAAGCGCGCTGCTTATGGCAAGTTCCCGAGGGAGTATGTCAAGAACGGCCTAGTGTCCCCTTACTTAGGAATCAGCAACTCCTAGCCGACCAACCCCGTCACTGTGTTCGCCCGGCCACTAATAATATTTAGTTTTCTTACCGTATCTAGACCTTTAAACTATGTGGATTTCTATTTTCGTACCCTTCAAAATATATTCAAGTTCATCTGTTTATGTTGTTAAATTTCCGGTGGAATACTCGTTATTTTGCATGGATAGAGGGGTGCCCCCGACAGATATAAGGGTTATCCTGTCCGCTAGATCACAGAGGATCAACGGTTGGTGGGCAAAACTGAGTACAACTGAATCGCCATTGTTAGACACGAGGGAAAAAAACGTGACTCACGGTACGTGTGTGTGGTGCACGGGGCGGTAGCGGACATGTGTGGCTGTGCACGGTGCATTAGCCTACGCGGTGCACGGTAGTGCAACAAAATGCCGCTTCCCTTCTCCTTTAATAGAGGCCTCCCCACTCCCACTCCCACTCATCACGCACTCGCTCACTCAACCGTTTCCACTATCCCATCACCTTCTGCAAATGCCCAACAAAGCCCCAACCACGCCGGCGATGGAGAAGATCGGCGCGGTGGCCGTCGGCGCCTCCAATGCAGCCGGCGAGGAGCCCCCCGTCCCCATCCCTGCATCCACCGTAGCCTCTGGCGAGGAGGCCCCCGCCGGTCTCGGACAGATCCCGCTCGGCTGGAACCCCTACGAGGAGGTTGTCTACATAAGGCCCGTGGTTTGAGGTAACCAGGGTTTTCTCCCCTTCCCTTGTTCTTCCCCCGTTCCCATTGTTGGATGCTAGATCGTATGTTTTTAGGGCTCGGCTGTTCATATTTTTTACAGTAGCTAATCCTATTGTGTTAGATCTCGATTTTCGATGAATCCCCCTGTTCGTAGTTGGGATCAGTATTCGATTTGGTTTGAGATTTGGGGAATAATCGGGAGATCTCATTCGGTTAATTTATGCAAAAAATCAATCCCGATAATCAAAGTATCTCAATCATGTCCTTATTTCACTCTTCTGTTTTTTTCCAACAGGAGGATATGTCAGCGACCTCCGCAGCGACGACGAGTCACAGGACACCAAGACTCGTCATGTGCTGAGGAGGCTAAAGTCTGGTCAGTACAACAACTTCTTCGCCGACGACGTGTACAGGTGCCCCTTCTGCCCCACCAGGAGGCTCCGCGGCACGGACTTCAACTCCCTCGTGAAGCATGCCGAGGACGTGAGGACCCGCGGCGAGTCCGTGAGCGTCCACGGCTTCAAGGCCAAGCACCAGGCGCTCGGTCTTCACCTCCGCAACCTCCAGAAGGTGGCTATCGAGGAGGGTCGCATGCCCCCAATCAGACCCAAGGTGCCCAAGGTCAAGGGGCTAGGTAGCAAGAAGGGAGGAGGCGCCAGAGGGACGAGGCAGATGCCCTCTTGGCAGAGGCCATGAGGGGCCACTGATCAGCTGTTGCTGCTGTAAAGCAGCTTCTTTTGTCTTGTCTATATTGAAGCAGTCCGCTGCTGCTACTGCTTAGCAGCCTAATTGTCGAACCTCGTTAAGTACCGTACTATATAACCTATATTAGCTGCTTTATCTACATCTGCTCTGTTTACTGAATATTTTTATGGTGCTGGTTTGTTTTGCTGCTCTAGATTTGCTACCAGATTGGGGTAAAACGATCGCAAAAGGAACAATGAATGAAGAGAGAAGCTGCTCTAGATTCCCTACCTTTTTGGGAAAAAAACCACAACTGTTAGAGAGAGAGGGTAAAAGGCAATCTTTAAAAAGGCCACTTTAGGCATCATGGCGCATGTAATGGCCAAGCCTTTGACCAGGCGGCACCCCCCTCCGAGCGCATGTGAGGGCTTCGGAATATCGGGAGGGCAAAAGTGAGGACAAACGAGACACAATGTAGCTATTCTAAATCCCTAAACTATGTGATGTGTTTAAACCTAATGCTTTTCCGCTGACACGTGTGTTGCAAATTTGCTTGATCGTGCATGCTTACACAAGTTGGCTACAGAGAAACTTATAGAAGCATGGGCAAACGAGCTTCATTTTGGCAAATTCGGGACAAGCTTTGCGCAATCGGCAGGCCTGATCGGCCGGGCGGCTGCCCCGGGGTGCAGGGATGCTAGGTGCATGTCTATGCTTACACTTCTTAAACTTGTTAGGAATTAATAATAACTGTACACTTCCTTCTGTCCTGTCACGTTACGTCGTGTCAGCACCGCGCACCCGGTGCGGATCGGCAACGGGACGGTGGTCTACGTGACCGGTCTCTGCCACGCCAAAGCCACGTCGCACACCCGTCCCATCGCCTACCGGGACGGACGCTGAATTTAATCGCTCGGTTTGGAAACCATCGGTGCTCGCTCGGTTAAACTTGCTTCCACAGGGGTATGACCAGAATATTGGTAAACGGAATTTAAGCATCGCCTTCTGTCTCGTCAGCACATCGCTGTGCAAAAATCCCCAACTCATTACTTCCGCCGGTGCCGCCACCGCAAGAACCATCGACGCTGCCGCAGGCATCGCCTCCGCTTGGACATACCATCGCAACAGATCACTCCACCTCCATGCCCAGTCCCAGCCACCTCTACCGAAACTAGGCCACCGCCGCCGCATTAGCTGCTGCCATGGACGCAGAGTACGGCGTGTTCGGCGACGGGAGGGACTACACCGACGAGTACACCGTCACCGCCCATGGCACCACCAAGCTGATGGTCGTCCACACAAATGCGTCAGCGGAGGTGGCCAAGGTCATCGCAATGTATGAGCGGTGGCTACAAGATCCGATGGATAGGTACAAGATCGTCGGCCTTGACCTCGAGTATACCAGAGATAGGAAGAGGACAGCGCTTTTGCAGCTATCCATGCACAACCACTGCCTACTATATCACGTATGTAGGGCCAAATCTGTATGCCCGGAGCTTCGCGAGTTCCTACACAGGAGGCAGATCTACTTCGCCATCGTCGACATCAAGAACGACACTCCGAAGCTAGAACGGGATCTCCTCATTCATGTCGTCAATTAAGTCGATCTCCAACGTTTGTGGAGGTACCCGGATGGTGGTACGAGGAAAGCCGGCATGGCTAGACTCGCTTCCGACATCATCGACCGCGAGTACGCCGGCATGAAAATCGAGTACCCGAAGCACCTGCACGAGCGATGGGAGTGGAGGCACCTGGATTACGATGTGATGAAGTACGCAGCCATGGACGCGTATGTCTGCTACGAGATGCTCAACAGGATCTAGCGGGTGGGTGAGTGTGCTGTTTACCACTACTAGTTTCGCATTTCGTTCCTAGTTTTATCTCGCCTATATTTTATCTCGCCTGTATTTTCTAAGCATTCTGTGTGTAAGAACCAAGCTCGTATGATCCCTGTGCTATTAGCTACTTAACCTGTATAAATTACATTCCCCCTTTTGTATGCTCAATATTCATTCTTACAAATTCTGTCTGTGCCATTTGCATGCGGTAGAATCTAGGACTGACATGCCTAAGGTGTGATACAGTCATAAGTCATAACCAAACACAGATTATAGAGAAGGATACAGTCATAAACCAGATTATAGTTAGAAAAAGGTAATACACAACAGTTCGTAATTTCTCACATAGTGTACTTATGAAATAACATATTTTCATAAACACAACAATCATGCACCAATAGTCTACATCCCAGCCTGTTGGAGAAGGCAACCGATCCCAGGATGCCTTCGGTCGCTTGCCCCGGTTTTTAGATTCATCTACGATCCGGCATCTGGGACAAACAACCTGCCTTGGTGGTGGTTCAATGATGCGATGCCTGGAACGAGATTTTACAATCTGGCGGTACAGCTCGTGGCTAACATACCCGTCCATTGCAGCGTACTTCAGATTAGGTTCAGAAAGTGGCTTATCCTCCTAGTAATTGTGCCCTAAACGCCTCCACGAACATCTCGGCAATCTGTCCTCCATGTCAGCGTACCACGGGTCTATGAGTTCGGAGGCAAGAGCGGCCATCCCAGTGTTGCCGCCCTTCGTCCCTGGGATCCAGTGAATTTCCTGGATGTCCACTCTGCACTCCTTTGGGATTTTAATTTTGACAGTCAGGCTTTCAAGCAGTTTACTGTCATTCGTGATATCAACACTGGTAAATGTTTTGTGCTGGTTCACGAGAAAGTCATGAAATAGATCCCTAATGCTTTCGCCCCACCTATGAAAATGAATTCAGACAAATAATATAGCAATAACTTTTGCAAACAGACGGTTCAGGAACAAAAAGACAGCAAAGTCTACCAGATCCCGTCAGCCCCCTTCTCGCAAAAAGGCTGGTATATGAGGACGTGCCCCTTCTTGGAGAGTTACACCATGGCGATCCTACGGCAATCGCGGCTGTACTCGAGGTCGAGACCTACGAACCTGTTTTCTTCGAACTGCAGCCAACTCGTGAAATTATTCAGAGTGTTCCTCACCGTCCGAGGGTCAGTGGTGTAGACGACATCGATCTTCTTCGCGCCATGTACTTCGATGTCGAAGTGCGCAGTTTCTTGCCTGCCGTCATTTCGGACGTCCGGAGCGTCCATGACTACAGGCAAGAGGGAAAGGATACCGAGGAAGAGGGTGATGCGGTGGTGGAGGAACTGGATGAGGCCGTGGAGGAGAAAGACGATGAGGCCGTGGAGGAGGAAATGAGACGGAGAAGTGAAAGATTCGAACCGCCCTTACCAATATCTGGAATGGTGCACGAACGTTCGTAGTAGGGTGAAGGTGGCAAAAAACGGCGGTTTTACACGTCGACGCTAGCACTTCCGAAAATTTGTTCTGCGCCACTTGCATGCGGTGGAATCAATTCAAACGTAGGCACGTTTACGCATGCCGACCTTTACTCACTAACAGGCGTGCTGAACATTTCCCTTTTACGATTTATTTTTTGACTTCCTCTAGACGGTTCCGGTGCCCGCCCTCAATAATTATGCCCCCCTTCTTTTCTTCCATGCGGACGAGAACCGGCGGTGGCCGCGGTTCCTTGCAGATTCACTCCTCACTCGAACAACTACCCCCATCCCTGATTCGACCCCCTAACGAATCCATCAGCCTCCTTATCACAACGCCTCCATTAATCTACCGGATTCCAGACTCCATTTGCCGCTATGGGTAGAGCTTGGGGTAGCAGCAGGCTGAAGCAAAAGGCATGCGACGACGATGCGAATGGCCAGGGCGACCGCTACCGGGAGGATTGGGGATGGCCGAACCTTAGCGCCGTGAACGTGCACAGGATCGCCTCAGAGTTGGACATCATCTCAGCCTGCCGCCTCGCTCGCTGCATCCCTGGCTACCGCGTGATGATGCGGAACATGGACGAACAATCGTTCGGCACACCAGGCCTTCTTTACCCCGATAACAGCAAATGGCCAGACGACCGCGATGGCCACGTAAGTTCCAGTATCTAGCTTATTCGTTCAGTCATATCATTGATTCATATGTGCTAAACTCTCATCGGAATCCTATGTTCCTTTCGTCGAACGTGTTGTGTGCATCGCGGTTTGAACAAATCGAACCATTTAAGACTATTTTGTACAGTGGAAGCTCTTCTCGTACCTGATATTCTGGTATTTTCATAGTGACACAGTCTTACTTTAGGTGATAGACGAGTTGTCAATTTCGATTTTGCAATGGAATGCCTGCTAGGTGATATTCTGTTTCCTAAAATAAAAACAAACAGATTAGACGATTTAAGGCTATTATGCCCCGAGCTGTTTAATTATGATCATCGTCAGGAGTTTGTTCTGGGGGTCTCTGCTCCTACTCCATATATTGAGTATCCTCGTAGTGACACATGCACAATTTAGGTGATATCTGAGGAGACATTCGTATTTAGGCGATTTTTTGTGTACTTTAATCTAAAGGTCCAGTTGTCAAATTGTATTTGCAATGGAATCCATGCTAGGTGATTGTACCAAGTGACAACAAACTCTGCAGAATATTCATGCAAAACTGATGCTACTGGATAAGTGGTCGGAATCAGTAGTTGTGAATATCAAGGAAGAAGAAGAGACGGAAATGAGAGATGATCAGAACTGGGTGGGTGGCAACGGCGAGTGGCTGGTCCTTTTATCCTTGGATGGGAGTACTTGAACTCTAAAAAATTGCTACAGATCGAAGAGACTTGCAGTGCCATCTTTGAAGGGTGTCGGCATTACTGCATTCAATAGCGGGTGGCCGCCGCACATTTCCGAATTCGCTTACAGGTTCAACATGGCAGAACTTGTGCTCGTGAAGGTACAGCTCCCACATAGATTGCGGGAGGGGGCGTGGAAGAACTGGGAGTACGACCTCTTAGCGGTGTTCGACAAGGCAATCGCATTCATTAGATGCCAAGGAGACAAGGAATGGACAGTCTCGCGCGACGACTTCCTGTGGCCGGAGAAGTATGTCGACGCCGTCTTCACCTACGGCTACTCTTCGTACAGACTGCAACGCATTTATGCGGTCACTGAACCTAGCGGTGACGTGCGTGTTTGTGGGCCGTCCATTTGGGGTGAGTCATGGTGTCATATAGCATGTAAAATCCAATTCAAAATTCTGCTTACTGACTGTTAGTAACAGGCAGGTACCCACGCAACCCCGCGCGTAATTCCAACTCCGTTCATCGAAGATGCAGTAGCAGATGCTGAAGTTGGGACACGGCGCTTGTTCCTAGCACCTCTCGGAGACAACACGGAACATCATGATGAACTCTTGTGGATTCATATCAGGGGAGCACTAAACAGCGTTGGTGATACAATAGAACATATGGGGACACAACTTTCTTCATACCCATCGCTGCGGTGTCACGTTCTCTCGAGGTCCGCATGCCCATCCGAAGACCCAGTAGAGCAAGTCTGGAGCAGAGTCAACAATCTGAAGGGACAATCTGTGTTTCTTGGGATCAACTACCCTTTCTTTGTTGGAGCCCCTGGAGCTGTTGAACCTGTAATTGCTCAGGCAGCCCTAGCCCCTGATGCTACTGCTGCTGCTGCTGGTGGTAGTGGTGGTGTTGGTGGTGGTGGAGCTGATGAAGAACTAGCTGCTGCTGCTCTTGGTGAAGCTGACGAAATACTTGGTGATGCTGCTGCTAGTGAAGCTGACGAAATACTTTCTAATGGTGCTGCTGGTGAAGCTGACAAAATACCTGCTGAGGCTGCTGCCGTAGTCCAGGAAGAACATGCTGGTGTTGTTGCTGAGGTGCCGGCACTTCCAGTGTTGATAGCAGACTGTGTGTTTGCTGCACACTCAAGCGCCTATTATGTTGACACTCCATATCCGACCTAGAGCCGAATCCACGTCGGGGGGAAGGGGCCTATAATTGGCTCATCAGTGGGGCCGTACTATTTGAAGGGGAATGAAAGACGGCCAAACGCAGCATTCTGGTTCGTTCCGACGATACCACTAGCTCCAGGGACCTAGTGCTCATACTAGCAGATCCGATGAACCATTTGTCTTTATCTTTATCATTAGTTACGCTTATGTGTGTAAAGACTAAGTTGTGCTTATTTGTGTAAGACTAAGTTAGGCCTAACTGCGTAATATTCAGTGAAGCCCAGCTTTTCTTTTCACGCCCATAACAACAGAATTGTAGCATAGAACATACAAATGTAATGTGCATACCACGCATTTTTGCTTCGGATAACAACCACTTCAAGCAAATGATACATCGTGTACGCATTTGAACGCATCACTAGAATGTGCCACCTATTGATGATTGATGACATAGATCTAGCTTTTCTGTGCTTATTTGCATTGAATCACTCATTGATTTGTTCACATATTTTTTGGCAATGGCTGATGAACTCCACTCTCTTGGTAACTTGCTTCGTCAGCGAGCACTTGTTGATGCAATGCAAAGTACAGAACATGGTCGTCATCGTCATTCCATTTAGGTTCTCTATGTTTCTTCATCACGGAGCTACTAATTTCAAATGAAAATCTAGTAAACAATACATGTGTACATTGTTAGAGTATGCTACGGTACGGTACATACATGTTTTTCTACAATCACAAGAAGAAAACTTGATGCATTTTCACCTTGTTGGCGTTGTGCCGAACTGGGTGGATGTGGCTTTGGGGTTCGGAGAGGAAGGCGCCGTGGCTGGTGCGTGTGCGACCACGGCAACGGCAAGCTCAGATTCTAGAGGAGACCAACAGGACCGAGCATGGTCAGCATGGGTACAGATCTCATCCGGGAATGAATTCCCATCCCCGCGCCGTGCCAATGGTGCGGTCATGGCGAGGGCGAGCTCCGATTTAGGATGGGGAGGAGAACGGGTCGAGCAAGTTTGTCCAAGTCCTAGCTCCACGCCACGGCCACGACCACAGATTGCCGTCCCGGAGGAAGAAGCAGACGCGTAAAGGATGCATGGGCCAACGCTGCAAGCCTACATGGCAGCAACGACGGCAGCGACATAACGGCAAAAGCTGACAGGGGGACCCAACTTGACGACCGTTAGCCTGATTTTTTGTATTGAAACGTAAAGTTGAATTCGGGACAAAAAGGACCCTCTGATTATTTGGCACGCCAACTATAGTCATCGCGGATGATATCAGGGAACTCGGGTACCGCGTTGCCTGGCCACCCCAACTTTCGGGCCACAAAATGATATTCTCTATTACAGGGCCCTTCCAGCATTTACATTGCGGACATAGGTGGGTCTCCTTCTCTTGGCTGATACTGCTGTGCGGACTGGCTTCCTCCGATGTCGTCCCTGTTCTGGCGGTATCCGCCATTGTGGTTGTTGCTTCTATTGTTACCTTCACCCAAAAACATGTTGCGACGTAACATGGTCCCGTGTTTCCATCATTGTTCCTTCTTCTTCTATCGTTGCCGCATTTATACCTAACTTCCTCGGGTGATCGTGCGTGCTTATTATGTAGCGCGTCCTCTCCATCAGCCCAGCGGTTTGCTATCTCTTTAACTGTGATACTGTCTTTGGTTTAACCCGTCCCAATTCTTCTATGAATTCTTAGCGACGGAGGCCATCGTTGATGGCGTCGATGGCCCTTTCGTCGGATATGGATTCAACTGAGTTTTTGATAATATTCCACCGCTATATGAACGCTCTTATTGACTCTCCAGATTTTTGTTTGCATGCTCGTAACTGTTCTAAGGATGCTGGTTGTTTGAACGTATAATGGAAATGTCAGATGAATTTATCTTCCAGATCATTCCAGCTACTGATTGAATCTTCGAGTAACTGCTTGAGCCATGATCTTGCGGCGCTGGTGAGATGTAGTTGTAGACTTTGCATTGCGGTAGTTGTGGAGCCACCCTGTAATTTGATGGTGGCTAAATAGTCTGCTAACCAAGCTTCGGGTTCCCGGAGTCCATCGTATGTATGCCGGTCATGTGGATGTTTGAAGTCCTTGGTTACCGAGGCCTTGCTAATCCTCTGCGTGAAACAGCTGGCCCCACATAGCTCATGGTCATCTTCGTCATATCCATCTTGATATCGTCGGGTGTGGCTTTCATCTCTAGGTTCGTTGCTCCTATGTTGGGTGTTTTCGTTTCTTGTGTTGCTTCATGGCTCAGATCCTACGAGATGCGCCTGGTGTGGTGATCTTTGTGTGAGTCCTTGTTTTGCTTCCGCGAGTGAGGCTCCTACCATGCCGAGGTTCATCAGGGCAGAGCGGTGGAGGGCCACGCGTGGATCGTCGGGTGTGGGTTGAGTGGTGATTAGATATGTTTGTGCGGCCACAATGGCTGCCTGAGCTGTTTTTTCCTTGATGTTTCCTCCTTGATCAATTGACATGAATGATAGGTCGAGATCTCGGATGATTCCGCTTCTTTCTGCTTCGGGGATATTCTATAGTCGAGATGTTGCCCTTCTTGGTGGTGCTGCTCCTGTTACACTCCTTGATCCTCGAGTAGAGCTTAATTGTTCCCGTCGTAAACTAGATTCGTCGGCTAATATTTTTCTTTCATTGAGTTGCCTTTGCATGTGGAGTAGGTCTATCTTCTTGTGGTGTAGAAGATATTGGTATGCCAATACATCCTCATGTGAAGCATCCGCTGTCATTGGGACTGCTCCCGAAATTGCCTCCCTTGCTTTTTTCCATGCCGAAGCTGGTAGCCGAAGTCCTTGTGTCTCTTCTGTGTGAGGTTCTCTGCCTCCTCCTTCGATTACGCGATTATGTGCTATTCCTCCTCCGTTTCCGTGTTCTCCTTCGTTGTCGTGGTTTCCTGCATGGTCATCTGATAAAATATCATCTGGGTTGAGGATAGGATTATCGTTTTCATCGCGTGGTGTTGAGGTATCTCCGTTGATCATGTAGACTTGGTGTCATGTTATGCGTGGCCTGATGGCGTCATCTTTTTCTTCTACGGGTGTGTTAGTAGTACTCCGAGATTGTAGTTCTGGATAGATTTTTGCCATCCTTTCATCAAAGTTGATGTTTTCACTGCTTTCTTCGGGTTCTGAGTTTGTCGGGTTTGCTTCGTGTGGTGGGATTGGATGGTGACCTTCTTCTCCTACTTCACTCTATGTTGTGATGTCCGTGGAGGATCCAACCGATGATGCTAATACCGCTACGGGTGTAGTTTTTCCCACAGAAGGTTCTGATGCATTCAAGGCCAAAGGGTGTGATCTTTGCATGTTGTCTGCTTGGAAGTGGAGGTTTCCGATGATTAGATCGGATCCGCCGTTGAAATCGGTGGGTACCAATACAAGGGTGGGCGGGCGTGGATCTGCTTTCATCGAGTTGATGCTTGGTGGAGAGCGTTTCGCCGAATCCGTGGTTCCAGCGTTCAGGTTTCCCACAGATGGTGCCAATTGACGAGGGGTAACCTCGGCAATGCCCATGATGATGGACTTCGGGTTTCACGGAAAAGAGAACGCTGGGGATTTCATTAGAAGTCAGGAAAACAATGAAGACAAAGTCGCCTGAATATTAGGGAAACACACTATTACAAGTTGTCCTCTAGATTTCGGTACCGTCGTTTGGGCTTCTCCCATCCTATATATAATAGGCCGGGTCTCAAAGCTGTATGTGATAGGTTTCATACACGCGTGATTACAATACCAACATAATGTCGGTTCATGATTTTTTTCCTAATACAATCAAAGTCTTTGTCGGTTGCTTCCTTGGGCTGTTATCTGGAATCTTCGTAGGCCTTTTACCCAATGTAGGGTAACCAATTATAAGCTTCCAAGTAGTCATACCTATGTCAGACGGTGTCCAGCCCCTCCTCGTGGTTCTGTTCCTAATCTTGAAGTTGTCTGTCTCCTTCTTGAGCAGCGTAAGATGGTGGTTGTCCTTCGCGAACTCCGGTGAGACTCCGGCGACAAATTATAGGTGGCGCAGGCTCCTATTAAAGGGGAAAAGGGTGTAGGGAGACGCGGTTGTTAGTGTTGGGTGCGGAAAACAGAAGAGGGAGGGGGGGACAGGCGCCTTGGAATCAACGAGGCGGCTTACCTACCGAAGCTCCACGGCGGCGGCTCCAGTGAGATCGAAAACAACCTCGATTTCGGTAGCCCGCTGGGGATTTGCAAAAATTAGTTTAGGGTTTACAGGCGGTGGTGTTTGGGGGTTTATATGGAGGGGATTTCTTGGCACGGTGGTTGCGGTGTCCTCTTCGATTCTGCAGGGGTCATTTGGCACAGGACGGCGGTAGTTTGTGCTCGCCACAGGCTCGTGGGGGAGGACGATGATGCGCGGGCCCAAGCAGTCAGCGACACACGAAGCGGTGGTCTGCGCTACACGATGTTGTGGCTCACTCTAGGGCCGGCCTAGCTGTGCGGCTGGCGTGTTGGGAGCTGCTCGGCTGCAGCACGAGCGGTAGGTAGTTGCAGGCTGGCTCGGCCGGCCCGCCTAGGTTAGATTAGTTAGTTTTTTGTTGTTCTTTTATTAATTCTGTTTTAGAAATGCTTTAATAACTTTTGCATCTTAAATCCAAAACTAAAGAAATTAGTCTCTAGAAATTTGTAAAAAGGAGGAGATCAAGATAGGAGTATAAAATATCACTTTTGCAAGGATCTAGAAGGTTAGGTTTAATATGACCCCTTCTTTTCTTTACATGACTATATGAGAAATCAAAATAGGGTTTAGGGGAAAGGATTTTGATGCAACTTTATTGTGTGATGCCATGATGCAAATGTTATGATGCATGCTTCTAGTAACATATGGAATTATAAAATTTGGGATGTTACATACCTACCCCCCTTAAGAAGAATCTTGTACTCGAGATTCAGGTTAGCTAGCAAATAGGTGTGGGTGTTATGTTTTCAGATCATCTTCATGTTCCCGCGTGGACTCTTCCTCGGAATGGTGATTCCACTGAACTTTGCAAAACCTAATAGTCTTGGTACGAGTAATCCTCTCGGTTGTTTCTAGAATCTTGGTGGGTTTTTCCTCATAGGTGAGATCGTTTTCCAGATGAACCTCATTCAGGGGAACTGTATCCCTTAGTGGTGTTTCAGCCATCTCCGGGTGACACTTCTTTAGTTGTGACACATGGAATACATCGTGAACAGTCAATACTTCAGGCAAATCCAACTGATAGGTAACCTCCCCTCTACGAGCCAAAATCTTATAGGGTCCTATGAATCGAGGTGCCAATTTACCCTTGATTCCAAATCTCTTAACTCCTCGTAGTGGTGAAACTCGGAGATATGCATGGTCTCCTACTTCATAAATTACATCCCTGCGCTTGGAATCAGCATAACTCTTTTGCCTGGATTGGACTACCTTTAACCTGTCTTGAATCTACCTTACTTTTTCTTCGACATCCTTGATCAGCTCAGGTCCAAACAAACTACGTTCTCCAACTCCATTCCATAGTAGTAGAGTTCTACACTTCCTGCCATATAGAACTTCAAATGGAGCCATCTTGATACTAGTTTGATAACTATTGTTGTACGAGAACTCCGCATATGGCAAGTTGTCGTCCCAACTATACCCATAGTCTAGGGCACAAGCTCTCAACATGTCCTCCAGGATCTGGTTAACTCTTTTTGTTTGACCATCTGTTTGTGGGTTGAAGGCAGTACTAAACTCCAGTCATGTCCCTAGGGATTCGTGTAACTGTCGCCAAAACTTCTAGGTGAACTTGGTACCCCTATCGGAGACAATTCCCTTAGGAACACCATGTAGACTTACAATCCTTGACATATAAATCTTGGCGAGTTTGGCACTCGTATAGGTGGTCTTTACGGGAATAAAGTGGGCCACTTTGGTGAAGTGATCGACTACTACCCAGATAGAATCATACCCAAAACGAGTCTAGGGTATTCCTGTGATAAAGTCCATGCCTACCTTGTCCCACTTCCAGTCAGGCATAGGTAATGGCTGAAGTAGCCCTGCTGGTTTCAGATGTTCGTCCTTGACTCTGTTGCATACATCACACAAAGAAATATACTCGACAATTTCTCTTTTCAAATTATTCCACCGGAATCTATCCTTCACATCCATGTACATTTTTGTATTACTCGGATGAATTGAGTATGGCGAATCATGAGACTCCTATAGGATTAACTCCCTGATATCGGGGTCATTAGGAATGCACACACGCTTCTCATACCAAAGTGTTCCTTCTTCATCCATATGGAACCCCTTTGCTTTACCCTTGCTTATATTAACTTTTATTTCTTCCAACTCTTTTTTCCCCTTCTGGGCCTCTTTGATTTGGTCCAGAAGCGTTGGCACTATCTCCATAGTCGCTAAGTATCCTTCCGGAACTATTTCTAACCTGAGATTCTTGAACTGTTCGCACAAATCCTTTGGAAGTTCTCCTGCGACAAGTCCATTTGCATAGACCTTGTGGTTTAAAGCATCAGCTACAACATTGGCTTTCCCAGGATAGTACTGCATCTCCAGGTCATAGTCCTTGATGAGTTTAAGCCATATCCTTTGCCTCATATTTAACTCTTTTTGGGTGAAGATATATTTTAGACTCTTGTGATCCGTGAACACATCACAATGTTTTCCCATGAGGTAATGTCTCCATACCTTGAGCGCATGCACACTGATGCTAGTTCCAAATCGGGTGTGGGGTAGTTATTCTCATGGTTCTTAAGTTGTCGAGATGCGTATGACACTACCTTCCCATATTGCATCAGTACACTACCAAGTCCTTGTCAAGAAGCATCACAATAGACTTGGAAATCCTTCTGGATTTCAGGCAGACACAAAACTAGTGTTGTTACTAGGCACTTCGTCAGTTCTTGAAAACTCGCTTCACATGCCTTGGTCCATTGGAACTTCTTTTCTTTCTTCAATAATTCAGTCATAGGTTTTGCTATCTTTGAAAAGTTTTCAATGAACCTTCGGTAGTATCCTGCAAGGCCCAAGAAACTCCTGATATCTCCCACATTCTTAGGCGACTCCCATTCTGTCACGAAATCTACCTTACTTGGGTCCACGCAACTCCGTTTGCCGACACAATATGACCAAGGAATCCCGTTCATTTAACCAGAACTTGCATTTGCTAAACTTGGCATATAACTTGTGTTCCCTTAACTTTTCCATAATTAGGCACATATCCCTCTGATGTTCCTTCTCATCCTTGGAGTATACGAGTATGTCATCAATGAATACCACAATAAACTTATCCAAGTACTCCATGAACACGTCATTCATCATAGTCATGAAGTATGATGGGGCATTGGTTCGACCAAAAGACATAACGGTGTACTCATACAAACCATACCTTGTGGTGAAGGTAGTCTTGGGTACATCCTGTTCTCAGATCTTTAACTAGAAGTAACCAGATCGGATATCAATCTTAGAGAACACACTAGCTCCCTTTAACTGATCAAACAGGTCATTGATATGGGGTAGAGGGTAATTGTTCCTGATTATCACTTCATTCAACGACCAGTAGTCCACGACTAGTCTCTTGGTTTTATCCTTCTTCTCCATAATAATACAGGTGCTCCCCAATATGATGCACTTGGTTGAATGAAGCCTTTGTCCAACTACTTTCTAAGTTGTTTCTTAAGTTCCTTCAACTCATGGACATCCATCTTGTATGCTCTTTTGGCTATCGGTCCAGTCCCAGACATCAAGTCAATGAGAATCTCGATATCTCAGTCAGGAGGCATCCCTGGCAATTCTTCCGGAAAGACATCTCGATACTCCTTCACAACTGGCACATCCTCCGAGCTAACCCCCTTAAGAGAGTTCACCATACTTCCCTTGAGTGCAAAAGCTGACTTAAAGCAGATTCTTTTCTTTTCCGGAGTTGTGAGTGTGACAGTCCTTTTGGCACAATCTATGACTCCCTCATATTCGGTCATCCAATTCATGCCCAAAATTATGTCTAAGCCTTGTGACTACAGAATGACTAGACCTGTGGGAAATATGTGTGTCCCAATCCTTAGTTCTAACCCAAGGCATCCAGAGTTTGCCATTATTTCTCCTCTAGGAGAACTTACCCTTAGAGGAGTACTAATAGTCTCCATAGGTATCTTGCCTCTATCCACAAATAACCTTGATATGAAGGAATGCGATGCACCAGTATCAAGAAGAACAACTACGAGGATGGAATTAAGCTTGAACTTACCAATCACGGAGTCCGGTGCCTCACGAGCATCCTCCACAGAGACATGATTCACCGTGGCTTTGACGAGTGGATTCGACTTCTTCTCATTCCCATTACCATGGTTGTGTCCGTTATTGTTCCCATTGCCATTCCCATTTTTCATCCTATTAGGGCAATTAGTTGCATAATGCCCTGTCTTGTTACACTTGAAGCATGTCACCTCACTCAGATCCTTTCCATTGCCATTTCCATTCCCATTGCGGTGCTTATGGCCATTGTGGTTATGTCCACCATGACGATGACCATTGTGGTTGTGGCCATTGTGGTTGTGGGGTGGTGGTGATGAAGTGCGTTTCTTCTGGTATGGAGCTGAGTTATGCTTGTGTGAGGTAGACTTTCTCTTGCGGTTCTCTATACTCCTTTGCTTTGATTCAACCACAACTGCCCTTTCTAGAAGTTCCTGATAGTTATCAAACTTCAGAGCCACAGGTTGAATGGATATCACATCATTAAGTCCCCTTAGGAACTCTTCCTGCCTCTTTGCATCAATGGAAACATCATCAGGTGCATAGCATGCCAACTTGTTGAAAAGGTCCCCATACTCGGAGACAGAGCGGTGCAGTTGCTTCAAGTCACGGAACTCATGTCTCTTCCGTAACATGACACCAGAAGCTACATGATGTGTACGAAAGGCCACCTCAAACTGGTTCCAGGTGATAGCATCAATATCAGGTGGGTGACTTGGTAGTTATCCACCATTCAGAAGCCGGTCCTTCAAGTTGGTGCACGGCAAAGCGCACCCTGTCAGCTCCAACAACTTGGACAGTGTCTAACTTCTTGTTGATGGTGCGGATCCAGACATACGCCACAATTGGCTCAGAGCTACTTAAGAAGGTAGGAGGGTTCAACCTCAAAAACTGAGTCAAGCGATCCTGTTGGGGCAGCAGAGGTGGCGGGTTGTTGTTTTGCAGGTTTTGGATGAGGAGTTGGATCAGCTGATTCTGGGAGTTTAGAAGTTGTGCAATCTCCAAAGGCAGATTATTGTTCGTACGCCGCGAGATCTGTGGGGTTGGGTAAACAAGTTAAGAGATAGATAGAAAGACTAAGGAATAAAATCCTACCCTTATGTAAACACAAGAAAACACACGAGAAACACAAAAGGCACACATAACACAAAGTATAACACAACTCATCCAAATTTAACTAAACCAATATTATTTTGGTATTTATTACAATCACGAATAACGTTTAACTATAGGAATAAGGGTGGTCCAACTATCTACCCTACTCATCATCCACTTCCTCATCCTCAATAGAGAAGCCTTCCTTTTCCAGCATTGACTTGTATAACTCCATGTTCTTTGTTGTAGCTTCAAGCTTCTCCTGAAGGCCCTTCGCCTCATGCGGCTCCTATGTAGCAGCTTATCCTACAAACTCTTATCTTTTTAACGAACTTCCTGTCTTGGGCTGTGAGCTTCTCCTCTAGGGACTTGATCATCTCTACTAGCTCTAGGATATTCTCGTCCTTCTCCTTGACTAGAGCGCATAACTCGTCATTCTTTATGATCTCAAAGCAGTTGCCCTCCTCAAGATCGTTGATGTGGCACTCCAAGTCTTGGTATTGGATCCTTCGACGCTTGGCGGTTGCCCTTTCCTTCTAGGTTAACTCTGTTGGAACTCCTTTCTCATCACGCCTTCCAAAGAGATTGATGTAGTGGCCTTCAACCTCTTCATGGTGGTGCCCACATAGGCGTCCAACAAGCTCTTGCATGCAGGTGCTAAGTCCTTTCTCCTTGGAGTCGCTGACGATGTTGAGCACAATGTCCTCCATCTTGGGTTCAGCCTCACTTCACCCTGGTTGGATGACCTCGACCACCCAACATCCTTCTTTGTGCATCTTCCTCAACACGCTTTCTTTGATCGATGGCATGGGCAACTCCAATGTCTTGATGATGTCGAGAAGGCATTCCCCAAAACACAGGTACTTGATGTCTTCGGCGGTGTTGTAGTGGAAGCTCATCAACTTTAAGTTAGAAGAATGAAGATTTGATACAAAAAGGTGATAAGGAAAATAAAGTACTAGAAGAGCATATATAATTTAGAAGAATATAGAAAGCAAAAGAACACAATGAAAAATGTGGTTTCCAATCCTAGGGGTCACGTCCTACAGGCAACTTTGTGCTCTGATACCATCTGTAGCGACCTGGGGTCTAGTAGAGATCATAAGTCTCTGTGATTAACATGCTAGTCTTTGGATCAATAGCTAGCACTCACAATCCATGAATATCATGTAAAACACAAGTCATTATTACACGAATAATCTAGAGTATAATTATTACATCTTTGCATAGCTTATATCTAGCTCAAATAAAACAGTGTAAACTAAAAAAAACTTGAGTCCATCAATGCCTCAGGCTAGTTGAGTGAAGACCCACAATCCCTATGCACTTTTCAATCTAAGGATTCTGCACATAAAACATGCAGCAAACAAGTTGGGTCAATACTTTCAATGCATTGGAAAATGACACCAAGGAAAGGATACGACTAACTCTACATGCAAGGCTAGGAGTAGGCTTTGGGGTTCATTTGCATTAAGCCAATTTTCTCTAAGTATTAAGAAAAGAGGGAGAGTTTTACCCTATTTTGTAAACATTGTTTCAGTAGTATAGGGTCAAGTGGAACACGAGGATATTACGCACCAAGTGTCCAATCAACCTAACACTTGGATATTACGCACCAAGTCCCCAAAATCCCACCCATTGGCGATATGACACATGCCAAGGGGCTTTAGAAAACTTTAAGTTTGGAAAGAGAGAGGAAGATCCTTCAGAGGCGCCATCCTTCAGATGCTCAAGGTGTTCTTTTCCGTGAACTTGGCTGATCGATCAGGTTGCAATACTCTCGAGAGTTTGTGCACTTTACCCACAATCCACGATCAAGTCCTTTTACAGACAAGACCATAGCGAGGCTTTCCCTTAGTAGCCCCTCTACCAGCTGGATCAAACCGTGCCAAGGACCTCCAAATGTTGGTACCCCGGTGAGGTTTCCCACTAAGTACTAGGCCAAGACAGAGCTCATACGTATTGTGGTTGCACTAGAAGCTTCTGAATTCTGAAACATGGTAGACTTATTTGATTCCTGGGTGGCCGTCCTCCACCAAAATTCCACTCGTTGACTCGACAACCATTCCGCCCAAAAGAAAACTTAGTTTTATTATGAAGGAGGTTTTGAGAGGAAAAGGTTCGTTCGAGAGAGCTTTATACTTAGAAAATTTTCAATCTTTCGAACCCCCCACTAATACTTTATATATATAGCATAGCAAGCTATACTTAGCGAAAACAGGGGTAACCTATTAGGATGGAAATTCCTAAGTATAGATCTACTCATGGCATACTACAAAACCGCACTTGCAAAATAATACAAAGAAAATCTACCATATAATCCTGCACATGCATACTATAGAATTTGAAGATCGAAACATGCATAGTCAAAACTGGGACATAAATATGAACAAGTGGTGTAACTTGCCTTGATCTGAGCATCACTCTACGCAATAGTACTCCTCGGTGCACTCTGAACAATCTAACGATACACAAACATAGATCCAATCACAACTTGCACAAAACATTGTCACAAAAGTAATTATGCATGCAAGCAACATGGTAATATGCAAGGATGGGTTCAAATTCTACCAAGGATATTATTCAGGGGGTTTTTTGTGTTGAGGACATCATTAGTATCGATTTCCTATGGATTTTAAGTGTTTTGGATCATTACTTAACTAAATATGCCCATCAAGAGATTCAAGCTTCAAATCTACCACAAAATAGATCTAAACACTCTAAGCAATATATTACAATTTTAAATAATAGATATAATAATTATAAAGCAAATGCCACAAGAATCAACTAAAATGGTATTACGGTTATTTTCATAGAATTAAAATACTCCAATCTAGACTTTAAATCCGACCACAAAAACAATCTAGCACACTAGCAATATTATTGCAGATCTATGTTGTACTCAATTTTATGAAACCATCGGTATATGATTTGCAATTTTTGGCCAAGTATTCGATTTACTATGAATTCTATAATATTAAAAGAATATCTGACTATTTAAAAACAATATCTATAATTAACCCGACAACCTTGCCACGTGTCGCAATGCTACTGGCCGCACGAGCGACTGGCGCTGACTAGGCACGCTGACGCGGCACGTGCAACGCGGCGCAACCCTACTCGTTGATACCCCTTCACCAGATCAGTCTAATCTAGGCCATTAAGATGAGATCGAACGGGCAGAAGCGATCCTTCTTACCTAGCGACGGTGGGCAACGGCGACGATGGCATTGACGGTGGCGAATGGTCAGGCGGTGGTGCTCGGCGGCATCCTAGTGGCTTCCCAAGGTGGCGGTGTAGACAACAGTGTCTAGCTCCTCCTCGTGGCTCTGTTCCTAAGCTCGAAGTCACCTCTCTCCTTCTCGAGCAGCGTCAGATGGTGGCTGTTCTTCACGAACTCCCGTGAGACTTCGGTGAAAAATTACGGGCGGCGCAGGCTCTTGTTAAATGGAAAAGGGTGCGGGCGACGCAGTTGTTAGCAGCGGGTGCGGAAAATAGAAGAGGGGGGGACAGGGGCCTTGGAATCAACGAGGCGGCTCACCTACCAAAGCTCCACGGCGGCGGCTTTGGCGAAATTGAAACCAACCTCGATTTCGGCAGCCCGGTGGAGATTTGCAAAACTTGGTTTAGGGTTTACAAGCGGCAGTGTTCGAGGGTTTATATGGAGGGGATTTCTTGGCGAAGGGGTTACAGAGTCCTCTCCAATTCGGCCGGGGTCGTTCAACACACGACATCAGTAGTTCGTGCTCTCCATGGACTCGCAGGGAAGGACGATGACGCATAGGCCTAGGCGGTCAGTGACACGCGGAGCGGCGGGCTGCGCTGCGCGACGCTGCGGCTCACTCTTGGGCCGGCCCAGCTATGCAGTTGGCGCGTTGGGCGCTGCTCGGCCGCGGTGCGAGCGGTAGGTAGTCGCGGGCTGGCTCGGCCCGGCCGCTTAGGTTAGATTAGTTAGTTTTTTTGTTCTTTTATTAATTCTGTTTTACAAATTTTTTAATAACTTTTGCATCTTAAATCCAAAATTAATGAAATTGGTCTCTAAAAAATTGTAAAAGGAGGAGATCAACATAGGAGTATAAAATATCATTTTTGCAAGGATTTAGAAGGTTAGGTTTAATATAACCCCTTCTTGTCTTTATATGACTATATGAGAAATCAAAATATGGTTTAGGGGAAATGATTTTGATGCCACATTATTGTGTGATGCCACGATGAAAATGTTATGATGCATGCTTCTAGTAACATATGAAATTACAAAATTTGGGATGTTACAGTTATGGACTACTTAGAGCATAGTTTCTCGATCATAGATAACTCAAACTATAGTACCATGTTTAACTTGACTAAACATATGACTAGTAAATAGTGCAATAGTAACGGGTTGGATATTATTTTGCTTTCTCGTTTGTTAAGTGAGAAGGGGTGGGATATGTTTATTTTATGTTGAATATATATCGGTTGGTTCCGTTTAACGAGCACCCATTTATGTCTAGTTAGGCAGATGTTGTAGCATATCTCTATAGAACTATTTATATATGTCATCTTTCGCTGCAATTGCATCAACTCGGTGAATCTCTTTAGTTGCATAAATACTTGCTAATGACCTTAGGGTCTCGCACTCGGAATTTGTTAGATTGTCAGGTATACCCATATGGAGAATGCTTAGTATATGAGGCTGATGATGGAGGCAACAACTCCCTTGAGTAGAGATTCTGAGGTTAGTAGTCCCTGAGATCTGTGGGCGCGAATATGATTTGTTCATGGCATCATATGAACATTTGACTCTTAATCCGTACTCGGTTTTTTGTTTCATCTTCCGCTTGATGTTTGATGAATGATTTATGAGGTCATGTGACCAACTATGATACTATTATATTTCTATTTCCTTATATATGGATATTCTTTGATATACTCTTGTATGTCCTTGGCGTACATACTCACTTGTGTACGCTGGATTCACAACTCAATCCGGCATGTTTCTCGCACTTGAAGCTATAACCATGAAAGTGGATGGGATAGTTGGCCGGTACCGTGCCCTGCCACCGCGGCATGATTGTGGGTTCCCTTATGGCCTCCACAGTAGTATGTCCTTCATATAATTTTGGGATATACCGGCTCGTGACTTAGGAACGTGCGGTCTAGGGGTTTACAATTGGTATCAGAGCTATTTCTCCCTTCAGGGTCTTAACCAAGGTGGTCATTGTCAGTCTAGAAATATTTTGGTAGCTATATACTACGGAAAAACTAAACATGAGAGTAGAAATGATTCCTTTTTTATTCTTACCCACCCACCCACCCTATTGTGCTAAGGAAGTGAAACGTTTGCCTATCCTCTTCTAATAATTTCAAACTAGGATCCACGTGCTCTGGTATCTATGTCACCATAGGATCTACTAATCGTTGGCCATTCATTTGCAGCCAACCTTGTTTCGTAATCTGACTTTGGTTATTAACTGTTGGTACATTCCATACCAACAGACTTTGTTTGTAAACCCATGTGATCTCTCTAAGTCTATGTGAACCGATGCGATATTTTTAAGGGTGTTCTTTGTTTAGGACGCTTTCAAGGAATGTGGAGTTGCTAATCTATATCCATTAAGTTGTTTTTCACATCTAGTTGGTATTTTAATGACGAAAAATGTTCAAATTTTTCTTTGATAGATTTGCGTTTTCACATTCCTTTTAAGTCTTTTGAAGTATGCTAACTATCTTCTAGGTGCTTTAAAGTTTCTTTAATATTTTAATATTATCAGGAATAAATAATAGCGCTAGATTGTTTTGGCTCAAACTACTATCAAGGTCGTCCTGATTCTTTGTGGTCGTGGGAAGGACACCGAGAAGGACACACAATGATGTCGCAATAGAGTCCAGCTATCCTGTGAGGCGGGACCTGCTGCGAGCTAGGTCAAAATATTCCATAACATGGCCATGTGTATAACGCGTTATCGTACCCCACGTCGTTGGACAGTGGGTTGTGTGGACGTCATTGTCCCGCCATGAACATACATAGGTTAGAACACGTGCCATGAGAGGCTTTCCCTGCGTGACAATGCTCAACATCCACCGGGTTGCGGGGCCGCCGAAAGCCGATGTGGCGATGTGAGCCCATGTCGAGCACAATTTGTAGGGGTCATGGGACCTTTGAGAGCATACTTGGCAGTGTTATCATGTGCTAGACGCAGTTTCTCGCGGTCTTTCACGGACGTAGGTCCTATCACGAGCTTATGTGGCACTATAAACCCATGCCTTTTGTCAGAGTAGACAGGAGATGACACATCTTCTTGGAGTCGTAGAGCGCAGGTGGTAGCGTAGACCTTAGACATTTGTGGGTTCTCTTAGTGAGATCATATGGTGTGTCACATTCACAGCTGAGCTGGCACCATACATCGTAATCGTCCAGGCTGGTTCGCATCTAGATCATACCGTGGGGTCCGTTCCTACCATCCTAATTATGTAGACGTCCACGAGTTCTCGTGGATGTGGTCAAGGTGGCAACATGATCCTATCTCCATGTCTGTGTACTCAAGAACGTCAGTCGAGGTGGCAACGTGATCCTATCGCTATGTGCATGCTCTATCGTGGAGTTCGTCCCGGGTATGAAACACCTTCCTTGATGACATTCATTAGCTACCTTCTCTCCTCTCTCTACCTTCGCGCTGCTTAGGTTTGTCTTCATGATCAGTGTCATGCGCTGCTTTAGTGACCATACACGGAACTGGCATTGCGGCCTCACAAGAGCGAGAAGAAGGAAGAAACAATTTGTTTCTATAGCCATCTCTGCTGTACATCCTTTCGTATCCCCAATGGTCTGCATGGGTCGCTCCGGTGACCAAACCCGGAGTTGCCGCTATGATGGACGTGAGAGCGAGAGGAAGCACAACGCAGTCCATCTTCTTCATTTCTAACTTCAAACCCTCCCACCACAAAAATGTCCATGCTACACTCCATCTTCTGTGCATGATGTCACATGAGTTGGCCCTAGCTTCCCATACCTTGGTGCGGTCGTAGGCTCGGGCCAGCTCCTCTGCGACTAGCTATACCGTGTATGGTGCGGTGGAAATGGACAACAAGAATATTTTTCCTGTCTTACTTTTCGTAAAACCAAAACCGTTTAAATGTCAAATCATCGATCTCGATTAACGTTGATAGCAGAAACATCCATTGTTTCGATCCGATTGCATCGAAACCATTTGTTGCGACTAAGCACGTCCAGCATATTCATTGAATGTGGTTACGTCTAGACGCGATGATCCGTGATCCTTCTAATCGAACAACGTTCAGAAATGATGGTATGTACGAGAGTCAGTTCAAGAATATGCTATGGAAAATGATAGGCAATGAATGCGAGAGAAAACATGTCATGTGACAAAGCTAAAAGAAATACAGAAAAAAGGAAATGGTAAGGGATGTAAATAAACACATACGTTAAATCCTACATCATGAGCTTCATGTAAAAAATGTTCATAGACAGAAAACGTGACTAAAACGAGGGACCCTTCGATGATGAGGATATACAAAAGGGTATGAACCAGAGTATTAAATATGACGGTCAGAAAAAGGTAAAAAAGCAAAATGAATCTCGTTCCGTGAAAATGCGACAGAATAAGAAGATTCAATTAAAAAAATAAAAATTATGAATAGAATCAAACAAGTCTCGAGACAAAAGGACATGTCAGAAAATATACAACGTGTGGCCTTTACCATCTGTATAGTTCACGCTTAGTATAGTATACCTAGGTTGCTCCTCTATAAAATATTCAGCCCGTCCACAAGACATCCGTCACGATGCATACCCTTCGAGCAGAAATATACTCTTCCTCTAAACTCCCATGACAAGGTTTGTCGTCATGCCTGCTGCTATGGAGGATCTATGCCCCGATGTAGTCTATGAAATCTAAAATTGGGCTATCTTAGGGAGAAGGAGTCCCTTGGACGCAGATTGCACGTTCCTCAATGCGGACTACAATTTTATTCACTCGGAGGAGCATCCGATGTATCACGTTTAGTTGCTAGCGCACAATGCCATGACCGTGCGCTTCGTCAACCCTATGGACGTACGTTTGTTGTACGGCCGCTGCTATTATTGTGGTTACGAGATGGTTGTATTCACCAAGACTAATGTATTCACGAACTACGATATTTTCATTGAAGTGTTCACCAATGTATTCACCTATATGGGGACAAAAACTAGTTCATTATGTCGTATTCACCAAGACATAATGACAAAAAACCGTTTTCCAATACTTTGAGTTGCATTAGAGGGATTTCTATCGGGGACCAATGAACTAACTGATATGGTGGGACATTTATGTCTTAATGATTCCTATACTTGCTCATGAAAATGGATCTAGGACCCATTATAAGGGGTGTATTTGCTCATATCTATGGCTGCACCTAATTTATGCTCTGCCGTAAAGGGATAAAACTTGACAAGATATTCACCATGTTGTGTAAAAATCTAAATGATAAGTAAATCAATGCCGCCCTGGGGAACATTTGTCACATATAAGTTCACACATACTTGATCTTGTCCTGTTATTGCATAGAGGATTGGGCTTTCTCTCATTGAGAGCATTTACTTGCCGCTATTTACATTCAATACTTCATTTTGCTGCAAACTACAAACTCAAAACAACAAAACCACTATACTTTTTTTATTGTTTTACTTGTCAAACTTACTAACCAATACCTTCAAATCCTCGTGGATTCGACAAACTTTCTGATTGAAAAGTACTACAATTAATCTCCTGCACTTGGGAGCCATCAAGAACTTTTCTTGCACTGTTGTCGGGGAGCGTCGCACTATTGGTAAGTTGATTGGTAAGGAAACTTGAAAGTTGTTTTTATTATTTACTATTTGTTTTATCTAAGCTTTTTTAGGCCATGAAGAGATGAAACTAGCTCTATATGAATGTGTTCATGCTATTAAGAACAAGGTTGAAAAGCCTCCTAAACCAAAAGTGGCGTATCGAATCCCTATTGGTATTGTCAAAAAGGCTATTAAGCTAACTTATGCAGGGAATGGAAGCAAACTGCTATGGGTATTTACACGCCATTGGAGATCTATGTTGTCTATTTAAACTTGATAGCATTCCACCTGATGAAGTGAAACGAAAGTTATTATATTTATCTCTTTCTGGGAATGCTCGCATATGGTTTAGATCTCTGGATGATAAATACCTTCTTGATTTGGAATATCTGAGGAAGGCTTTGTCTATCTAAAGTATTACACTCCTAAAGAAGCTTATGATGATCGTTCTCATATTTATAACTTTTGGCCTCATGTTGGAGAAACTATTGCTCAAGCTCGGGGGAGATAGAATGGAATCATTCGTAAGAATACTTGTCATGGTATTTATGAAAGAATTATATTAATCAACTTCTATGTGAGATTACCTCAGTAGCTTCGGGACTTTCTAGATAATTCCTCTAAAGGAAGTTTCACTAACAGAACTCAAAAATAAGCATGGGACTTATTGGATACTATTGCTAACAATATCGATGCTTGCGATCTTGATAAAGGTAACGAATGTTGTTTTGAATATGAATATGCATGTGTAGAGAATTTCTCTACTACAATATTGTTTAAATAACTCAGTAATAAGTTTCGCCTTGATCCTCATGCTTTAGTGGAAGTTACTAAATATTTTGATAACCATCTTAATTTTCTAAAGAAAGGATTTGATGTTTATATTGAGCCGTTTACATACTCTATAGTTGTTCCTAAAGTTGTCAAATAGCTTAATCAAGTATCATTTGCCAAAATTGAAGAATATGTTGAAACTCCTCCATATCCAAGTAGAGTGAAGGAAAATTTACTCACTACTATTGCAAACAAGAGTGCTATAATATGTAGTGAACCATATGAACAAATTGAAGTTCAACATCAAATTTCGACCATCAAAGAACTGAATGAAGAAAATCCTTGTGATGTTTATTTATGTGAATATTCCACCAAGGTAATTCAAGGTAACACCAAAGTTGGTAAACCTATTATATCATGTGCTATTGGAACTTCATGCTATCATGGTCTATCTAATTTTGGAGAAAGTATAAGTGTGATACCATATTCTCAATATCTTGAAATCAACCCTGACATTGATCTCATACATGTGGAAGAGACAGGTATAACTATCCAACTTGCTAAGCTAGAGGATATTTGTCAACTAGGTATGGTTAGATATATTGAAGTATTAGTAGGAAAGATCAAATACACCGCAGATTTTATTATTCTTGGTTGCTCCCAAGACTCATTTTATCCTATCGTATTTGGTAGACCATTCATACATACTGTGGGTTCTGAAATTAGTTTACCAAAAGAGAAGGTATTCATTAAATGTGTCGGTGAAAGACTAGAATTTAACTTTTCAAAATTTACTGATAAGCATTTAGAAAAAGATTTTTTTCAAAAGATATAGTGGAAACTATTGCTTTTGTGGTAGTCGCTTCATTGGACATGATGGAACAACATGTTCTTAATCAAGAGGAGCCATTTAATGATGAAGAGAAAGAAGCACTAGAACAAATACTATCTTAGCAACCACCATAACTACAGTTACATATTCCACCTAATAATCATGTAGAACTACCCCCACAAAAATAGGATCCTAGTTTTGAACTTAAACCTTTGCGTGAAGATATGAAAAATGCATTTCATGATTAGAATATATTTTGTTATTATTAGTGCTATGCTTTCAGGTGAAGAAGAGACAAAGTTGCTTGAAGTACTGCGAGCCCATATGCCAGCTATTGCCTATTCACATGATGACAAGAAAGGTATAAGCCCTGCTTTATGCATGCATAAAATTAACTTGGAAGAATGTGCAAAGCCCGCTGTTGATTATCAACGCCGTCTTCATCCAAAAATGAAACAGGTGGTAAGGAAAGAGGTAATCAAACTCATTGAGGCATGTATTATCTATTCCATAGCTGATAGTAAATAGGTAAGTCATGTTCATTGTGTGACTAAAATGGTGGAATCACTACAAGAAATGTTTCCATCCTGGACGATTTGTCTCGTCGGTTGTCGTACAAGGCGCGTCTTTCGCGACGAATTTCTTCACTCGACCGTGGCGGATGGAATTTTTTTTTCCGGTTTCACACCCCTCTACTACGACGAAACCACTCAATACTTGGACGATGCTTTGATGGGACGTGGCAAAAGTAAGATTTTCAGTTCCTCGCGCGATGTTGACCGAGCAAAATCTTTTGAGGCATGTGGGTCCCGGATGTTAGTATATTTAGCAGACCATACTTTTCGGTCGTGCCTCCCTGATTTGAACTCGGTAACATGGATCAATGCATCTGCCTCTCACTAGAAGAATCATGTATGATGGAATTTTTTCCTTTGATCGTGCTACCATGTTCCCAACTTGATAGTGTTGCTCGATGCATTTTCCATTTAGTCAGGCTGATGGCTGCCACATATCAGCCTCTCATTAGAAGAAACATGTGCATGATTGAATTTTTTCTTTGGCTCGTACCTCTTTAATTTGAACTCGATAACGTTGATCGATGCATCTGCCATTTATTTAGGCTAGTTGGACCCCATGTCAGGATCTCATTGGAAGAATATATGATGGACTTTTTTTCTTTGCTCGCTGCATCAGCAGTTTGGTCATGCTACTGGTCCCACATATCAGTATCTATTTAAATGAAGTGTGTGTATGATGGACTTTTCTCGATCATGTCCGCTATTTTGACACCTTGAAAACGTTGCTTAATGAAGTAGCTGTTTAAGGTCTGGCTGCTGGGTCCCATATGCCAGACTCTCTTTCAAAGAAATGTGTGTATGTTGGACAGTTTTTTCTAGCCGAGTATGCCATTTTGACCTTGGCAATAGTGCTTGATGCAACAAACGTTTATCTTGATCCTAGATGTAAGGCTCTATGTACAGAAGCCATGTGTATGCTAGACTTTTTTTCATTCACGTCTGCTAGTTTGACCTTCCCAACATTGCTTGTTGCAGCTGTGTATGGTCTGGCTGCTAGGTCCCTGATGCCAGCCTCCCTATACAAGTATGTTGGATAATTTGTTACATATGATTGCTACCTATTAACTATTTTTGTACAAAACCATCCGTTTAAAACTGAGGAACGCTGCATGCAGGTGGGTCCGCGATATCAGCCTCTCCCTAAGCAATTTTTCTACAAGAAATAAGTAAAAAACTAAAATAAGATATTTACGCACAAAGGATTTTAACTAGTGACCTCACTACATTTAAATTAAACATGTTGCCACTGCGGAAAAAAAATCTATGTAAAAATTACATTAACCAGCTATATAACTATAAGGTCTATATTAGTCTTCTTAAATAGATTATGGGCTATACTCCATCCATGGAATGTGCACCATGGGCTCTTCTACATGGGCTCCTTTTTTCAAATTTTACTGGGCTATGGGCAGCAGGACAATGCCCAAAATGGCCAAATTTAAAATTATTAAGGGGTATTCTACATGGCCTATTCCATGTGGGCTATACTCAACGGCTATGCTCCATGGTCTCTTCACCATAGGCTCTTGCCCATGGGTTATGCACCATGGGCTCTTTTATATGGGCTATCCTCCGTGCGCTCCTTTCTAAAATTACAATTAGACGATTTTTGGCTAAAGAGGTGCTAAATGTGCTAGCTTTCATTTGATTGTTAGTTTTTCTCAAAACATTGTTCGATACTAAATTCTCCAAAAAAACTGCTCCTTAGTAAATTCTCCAAAAAATGCTTGTTAATAAAATTTGCATTGTGTTGTGGCTTAGACACATTGGAAACAAAGACCTCACCAAGGGAGAAAAAAGAATAATATTGTTGAAAAATATACCTGTAAAAAATCTAAATAACTAGGGACACACATATCACGCACGGCAAAACTATACTGCTATTCAATGACTTTACTTGGTGAAATCATGTTGTATATTTACCCCTCTCATCTGTATCCAAACCATAGCCAACTGTTACAATAACATAAAGGAAAATCTCTATTACAAGCAGCCCAACAACAGTGACAAAATGTTTGACAAATTTAGTAGCATTTGAAAAATTCAGCAGTATAGAATAAGACACAAAAATATCGACAGATTTTCAGTTTATATTCAGTGGCACTTGACAGATTCAACAATATTTCAAAGAGACTTGTTCAGAATTACAAACAATTCCCAAAAGAATTGACAGATTCAGTAATGCAGATATTGAAATTTAGTAGATGTAGCAAGACCATGATTCAAAGGGAGAGCGACACCATATTATGAACTCGATTGGTCAGTCTGACCAAGTACTAGTGCATAAGTACTACTCAAAACTACAATTGTCAAAGTACTACAAAATATATTAGTAGTAGCAGAACTCCATACAAAATAATCAGAAATACCTTAAGTTAGGAAGCACATGTCCCAAAATGATAAGAAAATCCTATCGAAAAGTATATGGATTCACCTTACGATCAATAGAAGAAGATTAAGATGTGTTATTATTCTTTAGCCAATCATTTCGATGCGAAGATTGTATTTCATGGTGAACTCCAATGGTCGATTCGACCAACGAGCAACCAAATTAGACTAATAAACCAACAAAGAGCAAGTCTTTTTAGTCACGTGCATGCCACTTCCTGGCGACACCCTGCTCTTCGCAAAAAATACCTCCTTCTTGAAGCCATTTGGTTGCGAATAGGTCAACTCCACCTTGTACGATGGAAACAACCTCCACACACGTTTAGGCCAACGAGCAACCTTCACCTCCTCGCTCCAGCGATGCAGCAGAAGCAGAAACTCCTTCTAGACGAAATGCCACTAGGAACATGTATCTCGCTAATCCGAGACCATGGGGGAATAATTCTAGAAGCGGAGGGAGATCCTTCACGAGGAGGTGTGAGGAAGAAGGAGTGGGAGGGGGACTTTTGTAGCAGAAGGGCGGTACCCCTCCCCATGGGAGGCGCCCCATGTGGGGTGACCCCTCACCTGCCCCATTCATGTGGTGGTAACCCCCTCCACATAAATTTGCCCCTTCACATTTTCTATTAAAGTCTCTACCTTAAATGCATTGAATTTCTCCAAATTTAATGCTCTCTCATTTAATAAAACTATTTTATTAATTTTATTCAGAATTTTGTTAATTTCTTTAATTAACAAACATTCACATAAAACCCCTACAACATTTCAAAATCACATGCAAAACCGATTTCAGCAATTTCACCCGAAACAATTTCGGTGTCTATTGAAATAATTCCAGTGCTTTGTAATTCTTTCGTCTAGAATATATTTGCTCCAACTGGTGTTTGGCAACCCTTAAGTGTGCCACCCTACGGTTCACGAATAATGCAGACATGATCGAGACCCCTCTCAGATCAATAATCAGAAGCGGGACCTGGAGATCCATACTGACTCCAACACATTCAATGATGACTTCTGTGATCGAGTGAACCTTTAACGATAGTAACTGATATGTCCATAACGTATCTATAATTTTTGATAGTTTTATGCTAATAATATGCTTTTGATACTCCTTTTTATATAAAGTTTATGATTTATTTGGACTAACCTACTAATAGTTGCAAAATTGCACAATATTCTTGTTTTACACTTTGATGTGTAGGAATTAGCAAGAATACAAGTGGAAACCTTATTGGAGTCAAATTGGGATTTTCTAGAAATCTGTCTCATAAATCTTTTTGAAGATGGTCACGTTTCGGCTCGAAGACGGCGTCTAATGGAAAACTCTTCAACTAAAAGTTGTTGGAAATTTCGTGACAAACGTTCTGGACATAAAATTTAGCTGATTCCGAGTCCGGATTGGCCCGATAGGTCCGATTTACTGCAGACCAAGATGGGGTGACGGGAATGCGAGAAGCTATATAAAGGGAGGATACCTAATTTGTGGGGAACACCTCCACCCACGAATTTGTAGCCACCAAAGCCACGTTTTGCCTCCCCCATGGATCCCATCTCCATGGGTGAGGGCTCCCAATAAGCCATGAAGGAAGGGGGATAAGGGGCGGTGCTCCCCTGTGATACCGGTGGCGGGGAAGGAGTCCTCCGTGCCGCTGCCGGCGGCGCCGCCGCCTCTTCACCATCTTCACCGCCATCTCCATCGGCTCCACCGTCATCTCCATCGCCGTTGCTAACTCCCATGATGAGGAGGGAGTAGTTCTCTCTCGAGGCTAAGGGTTCTACCGGTAGCTATGTGTTCATCTCTCTCTATGCATGATCATATTGTGATCATGAGCTTTGTAATCAAGTAGATCTATATTGCTACTCAAGTGCTTTAATAGATCTCCCATGTGTGTGAAAGTGACAGCGTGCACACCATGGTGGCACTTAGGCTAGAGAGTACAAATACTTGTTATGAGTTATATTTGGAGTTGGATGTCTCTATGAAATTGTGGTGTTTGTTAGAACCATCTAGTGCTCAAGGTGACAGTGTGGGGTTATCTAGATGGGGAAAGTGAACTTTGAGGTGTGCTGTTAGAGCCCTACCATGGATTAGAGTGTCCAACCGGAGAGTAATTCAGAGTAATGTCATAAAGAGAAGATATTTATATGAGAGTGTTCACTAGTGAAAGTATGATCCCTAGGCCTTGTTTCTAAGCATTGAAACACTGTTTGCAACTAGATCTGGTACATTTTTGCTTGTTGCCATCTTTATTTTAGTTTGCCTTTAGTCTCTTCCACGCTATCAAGCGATTTTCTGGCACCGTTGTCTTATATCCATACCACTTGTATTTTACTATCTATTCCAAACTAGTGCACCTATATACCTGAAAAGTGTATTGGGTGTGTTGGGGACACAAGAGACTTCTTGTATCTTTATTTCAGGGTTTCTTGAGAGGGATACCTTCGACCACTTCCTCCCTGAGTTCGATAAACCTTGAGTAATCCACTTAAGGGAAACTTTCTGCTATTCTACAAACCTCTGCACTTGGAGGCCCAACAACTGTCTACAAGAATAGAAGTGCATAGACATCAAGCTATTTTCTGGCGCCGTTGCCGGGGAGGTAATGTAAAAGGTACTCATATCCGCCGGTGTGAGTGCTCGAAGTTATTTCCTTTAGATTCTGCAATTTTGTCTTTTTGTTTCTTGTTTTCACTAGTTAGGATTAATGGAAAACAACAACAAAATTAGAGAGCTTTATAGTATTTATCTTGAGTTAGGACATCACGTGTTTGAAGAGAAAATTAAAAAACCTATGGAACTTTATTTGCGTGCTAATAGCAATTTTATTAGTATGAATTCCTTGAACACCATTATTGCTAATTCTATGGAAAATTCTAAGCTTGAGGAAGCTGGTTTTGATGAGCATGATATTTTTAGTCCCCCAAGCATGTTGGAGAAAATTTACTTTGATGATACTATGCCTCCAATATATAATGATTACAATGATGAGTATGATATTTTCAATCCACCTACTATTAAGGAGAAAATTAATTATGATTACAATATGCCTCCTATATTTGATGATTATGGTGATGAGAATAATAATGATAGCTATTTTGTTGAATTTGCTCCCACTACGATTAATAACAATGACTATGCTTATGTGGAGAGTAATAATGATTATATGCATGTGGCTCATGATAAGAATGTTTCATGTGATTGTTATATTGCTAATTTTATTCATGATGTTACTGAAAGTTATTATGAGAGAGGGAAACATGGTTTTATGTATCTCAACAATATTAAGTTTCCCCTCTTTATGTTGAAAGTCTTGAAGTTGCACTTGTTTTGCTTTCCTATGCTTGTTGCTTTGTGCTTTCATGACTTGTTTCTTTACAAGATTCCTATGCATAGGAAGTGGGTTAGACTTAAATCTGTTTGAATTTGCTTCTTGATGCTCTCTTTTACTTCAACTCATATTTCCTATGTGAGCGTCTTCTCAAATTATTATGCCTAACTTAAAGGCGATAAAGAAAAGTACTTATTGGGAGATAACCCAAAAGTTTTAGATGAGTCTCATAAGTTATTACCTCTGTAATAACCGCTCCTTATCCTTTTTATTTGCTTTTTGTGCCAAGAGTAACCTCTAATGAGAGAGAAGTAATGCTTGGGAAAGCTGCTGTCCCGAAACAGATTTGTGTGCTTCACTGTAAAAATTTGTGAAACTCTCTGTACGCCAGTTTGAGATGTAATTTTTTGTGCTTCTGCCCCAGGTTGTTATCCAACTTTCATTAGTTCAACACTTTTCGATTTGAGCAACAGAAGATCTTTGAAAAAATTGGTTTTTACCTACTGGTCTGTTTTGATAGATTTTTACCATTATTTGCATTTGCCTCTTAATCTCTTTCTCTTTGAGTTCTCTTTGATCATTTGAACCTTTTAAAGGAAGTTCTACAGTAGCTTGTGTTTTAATGGAAGTTTTACTTATGTTGAATCTGAACCAAAAGACTTATTATCTTGAATGCACTAATGTTGCTAATGAAGATTGTGTGAAGTTTTGTATGAAGGAAATTTTCAGGTGTAGGGAAAGAATGATATAATGAGATGAAGAATGGACAAAAGCTCAAGCTTGGGGATGCCACCCCGTGTCACCCCAAGAAATATTCAAGAGGTACAAGCGTCAAAGCTTGGGGATGCCCAAGGCATGCCCTTCTTCGTCAATAAAAAGCTCAGGTTTCTTCCAAACACTTCATTTTTATTGTTTCATGCACAGTTGTGTTGTTCTTGGAGCGTCTTCATTTTTGTTCTTAGCTTTCGTTTTCTTAGCTTGCTTGGTTTTCTGCAATAAGTTGATTGGATCCCAACACTTCTTTTGGAGAGAGACACACTCTTCTTTCATTGTTTAGAACACTCTAGTTTTCATTCTTATTGTTAGTGTTCTCTTTTGCTAGCACTAGGTTTAGCCTTAGTTTCCTTGTGCTTTCAACTTAGAACTTTTTAGTTCTTCCTTTTGGATTTGTGAGACAAGCTCACTGATCTTTATTTATTATTATCTGTGTGAGTTCTTTCAATTAAGTTGGTTTGGATTGGAAAAGAGTAGGAAAAGTTCATGCTTAAGTGGTAAAAGGAGCTTGTTTTTGACTATGGCCTATGATTTGTCATGTCATCCTTGATATTTTTTTGGCTTTATGCTTAGTGATTTTTGCTGTAGCATGACATGGTATAAACAATTGAGATTACCTAATGTGCCTTGAAAGAATCATGCGTTGTTTTAGCATATTAAAGCATAGTATTATGGTATTCTCCTTTGATGCTTTATTTGGGTTGACTTGGCGCATGCTCAGACCATGTTATGACTATCCCAAGTCACCATAGCCTTTATGATCCTTTAGTTTTCGACTTGTAATATCACTTTATGCTTTAATCAATGATGTTTTGTCGCTTTGCATGATTATGGCCATTATTGCTCTCTTAGTTGGTCGCTCCCAGTCTTTTGCTAGCCTCCATAACCAAGTATGAGTTCCCCTCATGCATCCAACTCCAAATAAAACAAAGTTATTCCAAAGAGTCCACCATACCTACTTATTAGCATTTGTTATTCCAAGTATATTCATGTTTGTATCTACCTTCCGAATTAAACTTGTTATGTGAAAATTAGTGATTAAAGCTCTCATGAACCTGATGGCACACTTTACTTTTCTTGCACTTAATAAACTTGAACTATTGTGTCATCTATGTTGTATATGCTTACACTTATACGTTGGGACTAGCAGAACCATGCTGTCATGGGGAATGCTTTCAATATTTCACTTGTACATTGTACCCAGTTGATATCATGCTCTTTTGTTTATGGATGTCGTTAGTGTGAAATGAAAGGGGAGCTTGTAAGTCCGTGGAGTTATGTTTGTGTGTTAGAGAAACGCCTGTGCGGCTGATCTAATCCATGCCTAATTATGGTGAAAACCTGCAGTATAACCATAATGAGCAATCTATAAAGCATTCTTTGTTGGGTTCGCAACATAGAAAACAAAAAATTTCCTACGATGGGAACTATACGCCAAGATCTATCTACTAGATACAAGCAACGGGTGGATATACATCCATTGAGAACTTACCATCGAAGACAACAAAGCTTTGTTAACGAGTTGGAACTCGTGGATGATGTAGTCGTACACTTGCCGATCTCAAGATCGTGATGAAGTGCAGCAGATCTGGCTCTAGCACGTCCATCAGATCCTGCTCCAGCATGTCCAACACCACCAAGTCCAGCACCGCAAAGCAGCGGTGCATCCGTGACCGCACACACGTCCAGTACCCTGACAACATCCATCCCTCGCTCTAGCAAAGCAGCGGAAGCAGCAACTCCTTTCCAGATAAAGCCACCGGGAACATGTATCTCGCTAATCCGAGACCATGGGGGAAAAATACTAGAGGGGGAGAGAGATCCTTCACGAGGAGGTGTGAGTGAGAAGTGAGGAGAGGGGGGGGCTTTTATAGGAGGAGGTGAGGGTATCCCTCCCATGGCCAGTGCCCCATGGAGGTGACCCTTCACCTCCCCCATTCATGTGGTGGTAACTCCCTCCACATAAATTTGCCTCTTCACATTCTCCATTAAAGTCTCCACTTTAAATGCATTAAATTTATCCAAATTTAATGCTCTCTCATTTAATAAAACTCTTTTATTAGTTTTATTCAGAATTTTGTTAATTACTTTAATAAACAAACATTCACATAAAACCCCCTGCAACATTTCAATATTACATGCATAACCAATTTCAGCAATTTCACCCGAAACAGTTTCGGTGTCTATTGAAATAATTCCACCGCTTTCTTAAATCTTTATCTGAAACATATTTGCTCCAAATGGTGTCGGTATCCCTTAAGTGTGTCACCCTACGGTTCGCGAATAATGCAGACATGATCGAGACCCCTCTCAGATCAATAATCAGAAGTGGGACCTGGAGATCCATACTGACTCCTACACATTCAACGATGACTTCTGTGATCGTGAGAACCTTTAATGCTAGTAACTAAATCCTTTGTCTCATGATATAATACATGTCCAAGATTCGATCATCGGTATCCAAATACCTAGTTTGATCTCGTTACCAACATGCACTCTTTTCTCATTCCCGTGATATAACCTTCTAGTGATCACATCACTTGCTTGCAAGCTATTTCAATGTGATATCACCGAGAGGGCCCAGAGTATATCTATCCGTCATCGGGATAGACAAATCGCACTCTTGATCCATGAGCCTCAACATAACACCTTTGTAGCACTAAACCCACCTTTATAGTCACCCTGTTATGGTGTGACATTTAATGTTATCAAGATACTCTTTCGGTGTCAGCAATTAACATGCTCTCATGGTCTAAGGACTAAGATTACTTCGTATGATGTTATAGCAATATAAACATAATGACTTTGATCGTAATGCTATACTTCGGATGAATATTCATCACATCATTCCACCAATGTTGTGACCTTGTTATTAACAACATCCAATGTCCATGATCAGGAAACCTTGATCATCTTCGTAATCAACAAGCTAGTTTATATGAGAGGCATTACTAGGAACTTTGTATTTTATTTATTAAACACACATGTATTAACGTTTCCAATTAATACAATTATAGCATGCAAAATAAACATTTATCATAAACATGGAATAAGATAATAACCACTTTATTATTGCCTCTCGGGCATATTCCCTTCATTCTTTTTATAAAAAAAGAGATAGAGATTGAGAAATAAAGAAAAAAAAGAGATGAGAAAAGAGGAAAGAGAGAAAAAAGCACCATTTTCCCATGGTAAATAAGAAGATTGTTGAGATGCTTATTGTCTGCTTGCCTTGTCATTTTGATATGGGGATTCTTCCGTATCATCGGGCAAGGGGTACCCCGTTGGCTGTTCTCTATGATACACATGTACTTACTATGAAAAGAACTTACCGGTAACTAAACTTGAGTAGCATGAGGAGCGGCCCTCATAATCAAGGGACATGAGATTGCCAACTTATACGTTGTCAAGAATATACTCCATAGTTTGTTCACTTTAACCTTAATCACTTCAAGATGTTTATGATAGGGGTAATGAGAGCTGAAAGCTAATAAGTACCATAATTTTTGGAAGCTTTTTATGAGAGTTGAATCCATGCTTCCTTCCATGAAGGCCTTTCTTTTACTTTCATGTTGAGTCTCCATCTTCTATCTTTATGCACCTATTGAGAGAGCATAGTGGTCATTCTTAGTTTAATGTGCATTGTCCCAAGACTTGTTGATTGATGCATTACTTTGATATTGTTTGTCCTTACACTACTTGTATCTAGTCACCCTTATGAACTTTGAAGGTGTGCTATGCATTTATGTTTTGCTACTCTACGAGGGACAAGCTGAATACCATTCTTATTATGTTTACTATATGTGAAACAAAAAAACGCCTTGCAAAGCATTGTTATTCATGAATCTTTTGTTTGTATCTTTTTATGCTACATCATAGTTGCTATGTCTTATTGTTACAACTATATCTTTCATGCTATGTTAAACTACTATGATCCCAGCTATCAATATGCCTTGATCAAGATTGTGATGGTGCATTTCACCTCAAATTATTCTTTATTTTTATCATTTACCTACTCGAGGGCGAGTAGGAACTAATCTTGTGGATATTGATACGTCCATAACGTATCTATAATTTTTGATGATTTTATGGTAATAATATGTTTTTGATACTCCTTTTTATATAAAGTTTATGATTTATTTGGACTAACCTACTAATAGTTGCAAAAGTGCACAATTTTCTTGTTTTACACTTTGATATATAGGAATTACCAAGAATACAAGTGGAAACCTTGTTGGAGTCAAATTGGGATTTTCCACAAATCTATCTCAGAACTCTTTTTGAAGATGGTCATGTTTTGGTTCGAATACAGCGTCAAACGGAAAAGTCTTCAACTACAAAGTTGTTGGAAATTTGGTGACAAACGTCCTGGACATAAAATTTAGCTGATTCCAAGTACGGATGGGCCTGATAGGTCCGATTTACTACAGCCCAAAATGCGGTGACGGGAATCCGAGAAGCTATATAAAGGGAGGATACCTAATTCGTGTGGAACACCTCCCCCCAGAATTTAGAGGCACCAAACCCACGTTTTTGCCTCCTCCGTGGATCCCATCTCCATGTGAGAGGGATCCCAATAAGCCATGAAGGAAGGGGGCTAAGTGGCGGTGCTCCACTGTGATACCAGCGGCGGGGAAGGAGTCCTCCACGCCGCCTCCGCCGGCACCGCCGCCTCTTCACCATCTTCACCACCATCTCCATCGCTGTTGTTGACTCCCATGATGAGGAGAGAGTAGTTCTCTCTCGAGGCTAAGGATTCTACACGTAGCTATGTGTTCATCTCTCTCTATGCATGGTCATATTGTGATCATGAGTTTTGTAATCAAGTAGATCTATCTTGCTACTCAAGTGCTTTAATAGATCTCTGGCTGTCCCCATGTGTGTGAAAGTGACAGCGTGCACACTATGGTGGCACTTAGACTAGAGATTACAAATACTTGTTATGAGTAATATTTGGAGTTGGATGTCTCTATGAAATTGTGGTATTTATTGGAACCATCTAGTGCTCAAGGTGACAGTGTGGGGTTATCTAGATGGGGAAAGCGAACTTTGAGGTGTGTTATTATAGCCCTACCATGGATTAGAGTGTCCAACCGGAGAGTATTTCAGAGTAGTATCATAAACAGAAGATATTTATATGAGAGTTTTCACTAGTGAAAGTATGATCCCTAGGCATTGTTTCTAAGCATTGAAACACCGTTTGCAACTAGATCTGTTACATGTTTGCTTGTTGCTACCTTTATTTCAGTTTGCCTTTAGTCTCTTCCACGCCATCAAGCTATTTTCTAGCACCGTTGGCTTATATCCATACCACTTGTATTTTACTATCTCTTCGCCAAACTAGTGCACCTATACACCTGACAAATGTATTGGGTGTGTTGGGGACACAAGAGACTTCTTGTATCTTGATTGCAGGGTTGCTTGAGAGGGATACCTTCGACCACTTCCTCCCTGAGTTCGATAAACCTTTGGTAATCCACTTAAGGGGAACTTGTTACTGTTCTACAAACCTCTGCACTTGGAGGCCCAACAACTGTCTAGAAAAATAGAAGTGTGTAGACATCAGTAACGAAATCCCTTTGTATTGTGATATATTACATGTCTGAGATTCGATCATCATTATATCAATACTTAGTTTGATCTCGTTACTGACATGCACTCTTTTCTCGTTCCCGTGATATAACATCCTAGTGATCACATCACTTTCTTGCAAGATATCTTAATGTGATATCACCCAGAGGGCCCACAGTATATCTATCCGTCATCGGGATTGACAAATTCCACTCTTGATCCATGAGCTTCAACATAACACCTTCGGAATACCTGCACCCATCTTTATAGTTACCCTGTTACGGTGTGACGTTTGATGTTATCAAAGTATTCTTCTGGTGTCAGCAATTAACATGATCTCATGGTCTAAGGATAAAGATTACTTCGTATGATGCTATAACAATATAAACATAATGACTTTGATTGTAATGCTATACTTCAGATGAATGTTCATCACATCATTCACCAATGTTGTGACCTCGTTATTAACAACATCCAATGTCCATGATCAGGAAACCTTGATCATCCTGTTAATCAACGAGCTAGTTTATAGAGAGGCATAACTAGGAACTTTCTATTTGTTTATTAAACACACATTTATTAAGGTTTCAGTATTAATACAATTATAGAATGTAAAATAAACATCTATCATATACTTGGAGTACATATAATAACAACTTTATTACATATAATAACAACTTTATTATTGCCTCTTGGGGCATATTCCCTTCAGTATCCCACTTGCACTAGAGACAATAATCTAGTGTACATAGTGATAAATCCAAAGCCCATGGAGTTCTGGTGTTGATCATGTTTTGCCCTAGGGAGAACTTTAGTAAACGAATCATCTATATTTGGTCCATGTGTACTTTACAAATCTTTATATCTCCATCCTTCACATGCTCGCGGATGGAGTGAAACCAGTGCTTAATATGCTTGGAATTATTTTGAGACCTTGGTTCCTTAGCGTTGGCTATGGCTCCATTATTGCCACAATAGATCATCATCGGTTCCAATGCACTAAGAACCACACCTAGTTCCATTATGAAATCCTTCATCCAAAATGCTTCCTATGCTGCTTCTAAAGTAGCAACATATTCCGCATCCGTCATTGATCCAACTAGCACAGGTTGTTTGGAACTCCTCCAACTAACTGCTGCTCCGTTCAAGAGAAATATGTATCCGGATTGAGACTTAGAGTCATACGGAGCAGTGTCAAAGCTAGCGTCGACATAACACTTAGCGACCAACTCTTCTTCACCCCCATATACAAGAAACATATCCTTAGTTCTTCTTAAGTACTTAAAGCTATTCTTGACCGCTATCCAGTGTTCCGAACCTGGATCAGATTGGTACCTATTAGTCAAACTAATAGCATGTGCCACATATGGTCTTGTACATAGCATGGAATACATTATAGAGCCTATGGCTAAAGCATAGGGGATCTTATCCATTATCTCTCTTTCTTCCGCCATAGCCAGACTTTGAGGCTTACTCAATGTCTTGCCGTGCAACATAGGTAAGAACCCCTTCTTACTTCCGTCCATATTAAACTTCTTTAATATCTTATCAAGGTATGTACTTTGCGATAGCCCAATTAGGCGCCTTGATCTATCTCTAGAGATCTTAATGCCTAATATATATGACACTTCACCAAGGTCCTTCATTGTAAATTTGCTATTTAGATAACTTTTAACATTGTTTAAAGATCTACATCATTTC
This sequence comes from Avena eriantha, assembly GCA_910589775.1. NCBI lineage: Eukaryota > Viridiplantae > Streptophyta > Magnoliopsida > Poales > Poaceae > Avena > Avena eriantha. The sequence goes on along the minus strand of OU342742.1, from coordinate 341,990,780 downwards.
CAATCAATAATATGTCATCCTCATATAATATCAGAAATACCACATTGCTCCCACTCACTTTCTTGTAAATACAAGCCTCTCCATAAGTCTGGACAAATCCAAACTCATTGATCACCTCATCAAAGCTGAGATTCCAACTCCGGGATGCTTGCTTTAGTCGATAGATGGATCATTGAAGATTGCATACCTTATTAGCATCCTTAGGATTGACAAAACCCTTAGGTTGTATCATATACAACTCTTCTTCAATATTAGCATTGAGCAACACAGTTTTGACATCCATCTGAGCAATTGCTAACATAATCCTAACCGACTTTAGCATCACTATGGGAGAGAATGTCTCATCGTAGTCAACTCCTTGAATTTTTCAAAACCCCTTTGTGACAAGCCGAGCTTTATAGATGGTAACATTACTATCAGCATAAGTTTTTCTTTTGAAAATCCATTTATTCTCAACAGCCTTTCGGTCGTGAGGTAAGTCCACCAAGGTCCAAACTTGGTTTTCGTACATGGATTCCATCTCGGATTTCATGGCTTCTTGCCTTTTTTGGAATCTGGGCTCATCATTGCTTCTTCATATGTCGTAGGGTCATCTATTTCTTCAACCATGAAATTCATAACAGGATTTCCGTACAGTTCAGGAGTTGCACGTGTCCTGCTTAACCTGTGAGGTTTGGTAGTGTCCTCTTTCAGAGATTCATGATCATTACCATTAGTTCCCTCTTAATTTGGTGAAGTCAACTCTGGAACAATTTCCAACACTGTGCCACTCGCCATTTCATGAAGAGAAGGTTCAATAACCTCTTCGAGTTCTACCTTTCGACTACACACGCCTTTGGCGAGAAACTCTTTCTCTAGAAAGGATCCATTCTTGGCAACGAAAACCTTGCCCTCGGATCTGTGATAGAAGGAATACAAAAATGTTTCTTTAGGGAATCCTATGAAGACGCATTTTTCTGCTTTGGTTTTGAGTTTATCAGGTTGAAGTTTCTTCACATAAACATCGCAACCCCAAACTTTAAGAAATGACAGCTTAGGTTTGTTTCCAAACCACAATTCAGATGGTGTTGTTTCAACGGATTTAGACAATGCCCGAGTTAATGTGAATGCAACGGTTTCTAGTGCATAACCCCAAAATGACAGTGGCAAGTCAGTCAGAGACATCATAGATCGAACCATATCCAATAAAGTACGATTACGACGTTCCGACACACCATTACGTTGTGGTGTTCCGACAGGTGTGAGTTGTTAAACTATTCCACAATCTCATTTGTGTGCTAAACTCGTAACTAAGATATTCACCTCCAGGTCAAACCGCAGAAATTAAATCTTTCTATTACGATGATTTTCCACTTCATTCTGAAATTCCTTGAACTTTTCAAAGGATCTAGACTTGTGTTTCATCAAATAGATATACCCGTATCTACTCAAATCATCAGTGAAAGTAACAAAATAACGATATACACCTCGCACCGACACACTCATTGGACCACATACATCTGTATGTATGATTTCCAATAAATCTGTAGCCCGTTCCATTGAACCGAAAAACGACGTTCTAGTCATCTTGCCCATAAGGCATGGCTCACATGTATCAAATGATTCAAAATCAACTGATTCCAAAATTCCATCAGAATGGAGTTTCTTCATGAATTTAACGCCAATATGACCTAGACAGTAGTGCCAGATATACGCAGATATATCATCATCATGTTTAATCCTTTTAGCATCAAAATTATGAATATGCATAACACTATTATCGAGATCCAACAGGAATAAACCATTCATCACAAGTGCATGACCATAAAAGATATGATTCATATAAATCAAATAACTATTGTTTTCAGTCTTAAATGAATAACCACTTTGCATCAAACACAATCCGGATACAATGTTCATGCTTAGTGCAGTCACCAAATAACAAGTATTTAGATTTATCACTGATCCTGATGGTAGGTGGAGAGGCAGCGTTCCGACGGCGATCACATAAACTCTTGATCCATTGCCGACACTCATCTTGACCTCACCCCTTGCTAGTGGTCACATGTTCCACAGCCCCTGATTCGAGTTAAATATATTAGCAACCGATCTAGTATCAAATACCCAGGTCCTACTACGAGTACTAGTCAAGTACACATCAATACCATGTATATCATATATACCTTTGTTTTCCTTGCCGGCCTTCTTGTCCATCAAATACTTGGGGTAGTTGCGCTTCCAATGGCCAGTCCCCTTACAATAGTAGTACTCATTATCAGACTTAGGGCCAGCTCAAGATTTCATTTCAGGCGCGGCTATAGATTTTTCGCCCTTCTTTTACTTTTATTTACCCTTCTTGTCTTTGTTGAAACCGGTGGTCTTATTGATCATCAACACTTGATGTTCTTTCTTAATCTCCACTTCTGCACTCTTAAGCATTGACAGAAGCTCGGGGACAGACTTCTTCATGCCCTGCATGTTATAGTTCATCACGAAGCTCTTGTAGCTAGTGGCAGAGATTGGAGAACATGATGTATGCCTAATTCAATGGGAATCGTTATTCCGAAAGACACAAGCTTATTAGCGTACCCAAACATTTTGAGTACATGGTCACGAACGGAGCTGTTCTCTTCCATCATGTAGCTATAGAACTTTTCTGAAGCATTATAACTCTCTACGGTAGCATGGGCATAGAAAATCATTTTCAATTCACCCATGGTATCAAAGGCATTGCCATTTTCGAAACTCTTTCAAAGTTTTGGCTCTAGCCCATACAGTATGCCGCAATGAACTATGTTGTGGTCCTCCTGACGAGTCAAATAGACGTTATTTTCCTCGTCAAGGGTATTAGGAGTTGGTGGGGGGCCTAGCGGCGCTTCTAGCACATATTGCTTTTGTGCAGCAGTGAGGCGAATCCTCAAATTCATGGCCTAGTTGGTAAAGTTGCTACCATTTGTCACAAGTTCTCTTTCTCCATGGACACATTAAAATTATAAGCAGGTGGTGCCATCTACAACAGAATTTGTAAAGTTTAGACTAAGTTTATGATAGATCAAGTTCAACTAATCAAATTATGAATGAACTCCCACTCAAAAAAAACATCCCTCGTGTCTTTTTGGTGATTACATGAACCAAATCCACTACACCAAGTCCGATCATCACGTGAGTCGGTGTAGCTTCAAAGGCAATCATTTATATGGGAAGCATATCAACTATATGACTCATGCTTAACCTTTCGTTCCATGTTCCGAGGCCATGTCTATACATGTTATGCTCGCCAAGTAAGAACCTTAGTAGTCGAGTGTGTAAAACTGTCTTACACCCGTTGTATGAAAGCGCAGAGTCAAGTACACCCGATCATCATGTGATGTATCGAAACACGATTCATAAAACAGTGCATACTTAAGGAGGAACACAATTTTTATCTTGATATTTAAATGGGGGATCATCTTATAATGTTACTAAAGCGCGAAACAAGCAATATAAGATGCAAACATCAAATGTGTAAAGTGAAATGATATGGTTCTTTAACTTGATCACTATCATCTGCATCATGGTATGATCTTTATCATTCCATTGTGTGTAAGTCCAAGGTCTATGGAACTTACACATTAGGTGTGTTGCAATAGTATCAACAATAGATCAACTTACAACATTACCATATCATGACAGCAGCCCAGCAACGATCTAAACTAGACGCCTCTAATTTATCAATTGCAAATTTTACGTGGCTTAAGGCTTTCGAAGATAGAACCGTTCTTACATACGAACATGTAACCACAACGATGATAATCAATTTATTAGCAACTCGTTGTAAATCAGATATTGACTATAGTAGGAGAGACAGACACCCGCTAGCCACTTATGCAAAACTAGTTGCATGTCAAGCGTGGAACAGGTCTCATGTGTGAGGATATGCAAAGTTAGTCCGGGCCGCTTCATCCCACTATGCCACCAATATCCAAAATACATGAAAGAAGAAATAACATTATCACCATAGCCCACATAGTCATATGTGTACTACCCGTGCAAAGCATCTACGCATAGATCAGGCTCTGATACCACTGTCGGGTTCGCAGCATAGAATACAAAAAAATTCCTACAATGGGAACTATTATACGCTAAGATCTATCTACTACATACAAGGAACGGGTGGATATACATCCACAGAGAACATACCCTCGAAGAACAAAAAATCTTTCTTAACAAGATGGAACTCGTGGATGATGTAGTCGAATGCTTGCCGATCTCAAGATCGTGTGGAAGTCCTATCTGTTGGAGATATGCCCAAGAGGCAATAATAAAAGTGGTTATTATTATATCTTTATGTTTATGATAAATGTTTACATCCCATGTTATAATTGTATTAACCGGAAACATTAATACTTGTGTGTTTTGTAAACATAAGAGAGTCCCTAGTAAGCCTCTTGTTGAACTAGCTTGTTGATTAATTGATGATCATGGTTTCCTGATCATGGAAATTAGGACGTGATTAATAACAAGGTTATATCATTAGGAGAATGATGTGATGGACACACACCCATAGTAAGCGTAGCATAAGATCCAGTCATTAAGTCCGTATTGCTGTAAGCTTTCAAATACATAGTAACCTAAATCCTTCGACCATGAGGTTACGTTAATCACCATCACCGGATGGATACTTTGATGACATGAAACACCGCTTCGTAACTGGGTGGTCATAAAGGTGTCATTGGGTATTCTGAAAGTATGTGTTGAAGAGCATGGACCAAGATTGGGATTTGTCCATCCATATGATGGATAGATATGCTCTGGGCCCTCTCGGTGGAATGTCATCTAGTTAGCTTGCAAGCATGTGACTGGGTCACAAGGGATGACATATCACGGAACGAGTAAAGAGTACTTATCAGTAACGAGGTAGAACTAGGTATGGAGATGCTGACGATCAAACCTCGGATAAGTATAGTATCGCGTGACAAAAGGAATTGGTTTCATATGTAAATGGTTCAATCGATCACGAAGTCATCGTTGAGTATGTGGGAGCCATTATGGATCTCCAGGTCCCGCTGATGGTTATTGATAGGAGATGTGTCTCTGTCATGTCTACATATTCATGAACCGTAGGGTGACACACTTAAGGTTCAAAGTTGTTTTAAGTAGATATGGAATGTGCGTTGGAGACCGAATGTTGTTTGGAGTCTCGGAATGGATCCGGGACATCACGAGGAGATCCGGAATGGTCCGGAGAATAAGATTCATATATTGGGGATCATTTTCTAAGTTAGGAAATGTTCCGGAGTGTTTGTATGGAGATTCTAGAAGGTTTCGGAATGTTCTGGAAGGTTCTAGAGGATTTCTTGGAGTTTGCTTGAAAAACAAGAAAGGGTCAAAGGAAACCTAGTGGGGCAAGACACGGATTCGTGGGGGAGGAGGACTCCTCCCCCCTTCCCACCGCCGGTCATAGGAGGGGAGTCCTACTAGGACTCCCCCTCCCCAGGCGCGCCTCCCCCCCTTAAATAGAAGGGCAAGGGCGCCCCCTCCTAGCCCTCTCCCATAACACCCAATCTCTGCTGCCTCTCTCCTCCACCTTTCTTCTGCACAGGCATAGGAGAAGCCCTGCAGAATTCTCTACTCCTCCACCACCACCAGGCCATCGTGCTGCTGGGATTCCGTGGAGAAGATCTACTACCTCCGCTGCTCCCTGGAACAGGGAGAGGAAGGTCTGCTTCGACTCCGCACGTGTGACCGACTGCGGAAGCGCTGCCGAATCGCGGCACCGGAAGGCTCATCCACTTGACCGACTACGGAAGCGCTGCTGGAACGCGACGCCGGAAGGATCGTCCACACGATCTTGAAATCGGCAAGTGATCGACTACATCAACCACGAGATCTAATCTCGTTAACGCTTTCGGATCTACGAGGGTTAGTTCCTTTCTATCTCGTTACACATGTCTAATAGATTAGATCTTGGCTTTTATCTAGATTAGATCTGGGTTTTGTTCGTTCTTGCGGTAGAAATTTTTTGTTTTCCATGCTACGAACCCATCAGTGGTATCAGAGCCGTATCTATGCGTAGATCTGTTGCACGAGTAGAACACAATGTTTTTGTGGGCGTTGATGCTTTTGTTGTCGGTGTCTTAGCGTGTACTTTGCATCTTGCGGCATGGTGAGATGAAGCAGCTTGGGCTAACATTACATGTCATCGCACATGAGACTTGCTCCAAGCTTGACGTGCAACTTGCTTTGCACAAGTGGCTTTGCGGGTGTCTGTCTCTCCCACCATAGTTAAGATTCAATTTACAATGAGCATCTGACAACACTTGTATCAACGTTGTGGTTCATGTTCGTAGGTAAGATCCGTTCTTATTCGAAAGCCCCAAGCCACGTAAAACATGCAAAGAAAATTAGAGGCGTCTAACTCGTTTTTGCAGGGGTTTTGTGATGTGATATGGCCATTATGTGATTGTGATTATATTTGATGTATGCAATGATCCTTATTGTAATATGGCAACCGGCAGGAGCCTAATGGTTGTCTTTAAATTTTGTTTAAGACCTGCGTGTCTATTCATCATGTAATAGCTTTATTCCAAGTAGTTGTAATAGTTGCTGTTGGTGATGGACAACCATGAAGCGGCGCCACGGACCTTGACGCCACGCTGGTGATGATGGAGTTCATGTCCATGCTTTAGAGATGGAGATCAAAGGCGCAAGAAGAAAGGGCCATATCATATCACACTAATTATGAATTGCCTGTGATGTTAATCCTTTATACATCTTGTATTGCTTAGATCGCGACGGTAGCATTATAAGATGATCCCTCTCACTAAATATCAAGTAATAAAGTGTTCGTCCTTAGTTGGCACCGTTGCTAAGACTCGTCGTTTCGAAGCATCTCGTGATGATCGGGTGTGATAGACTCTACGTGTGCATACAACGGGTGCAAGCCAGATTTGCACATGCGGAAACTAAGGTTAACCTTGACGAGCCTAGCATGTACAGACATGGTCTCGGAACACGGAATACCGAAAGGTAAAGCATGAGTCATATGGATGATATGATGAACATGTTGATTGTTCGCCTTTAAAGCTACATCATCTCACGTGATGATCGGACTTGGTGTAGTGGATTTGGTTCGTGTAATCACTAAAACAACTCGAGGGATGTTGTTTTGAGTGGGAGTTCATTTGTAATTAGGATTAGTCGAACCCAATTTATCATAAACACAATCAAAGTGAATTTGCATAGTTTGTTGTAGTCATTGGCATCCGTTCACCACCTTACGCTTAGTTATAGTTGACATAGTGGAACTATAGAAATTCTAGATATTTACTTTACGAACTGGTATCGTATTGTTTTGAATGTCAATTTAAAGTTTATAAGTCCTATTGCAAACGTTCAGCAAACTCTGTTTACTCCATGAAGTTTAATAAATAGTATTAAATCAAGAGTAAGAATTCCAATGTTATTATCTAAAGTATCATGTTTACTCAAATGATTGTTTTTAATATCAAGTTTATCTAAAAGTTGAAAGCAATGTTTCAGAAACCATCATATGTGAAAGGTATTGCGATATCTAAAACAATGTGTTGGTTACAACATGATAGAGTATACGTCCTCATATTTGATGAGAATTTGTGAAGGTTGGAGATGCTAGTCGTCCTAATCCTCCAAAAGGTTTTGAAAAAGAAACATTATACTCGCAATTCACCTTTATAAGCTATAGCAGCTTGATCATGAAAGTTGTCATGATAAGGATGAATAGAAGATGTAAGTTAAATGTTTACTACACTAAAAGATTACTAAAGAATGGAATTTTGAAAGAATGCCAAACATTTGATGAAGGTGATCCACCTCAAAGTGCAAGTCCAAAGGTATTAGTAGTTGACTATATACGCTTTGTACCATGTGTCATGTTGATGACACCACTGCTGATGTTGATAGATTCTTTTAAAAGAAAAGGAATTGCTGAAAGAAAATCTATAAAAATATTTGGCAGAAATTATAAGGTTGGAGATGTCCAACATGGGCATATAGAAGATATACATGTTATGGTTGTATTCCTTGCTTGTTAAACAATGTGGTTCTGAGGTATTGGATACCGAATTGGTTGGTATGAAGTGTCATACAGGACAACACAATTCATGAACTGCAATGGCCTAAGTAACTAGCAAGAGAATATGTGATGATGTTCATCGAAAACAAACAAAGGGTTGTTGTGTTGCTCGTTAACATCAAAGCTTGCCTTCAAGATTTGTTTCAATAATTGTTATTTTGATCAGGTATTATGACGACAAAAGGTTGTTCAAATAATTGCCATATTCCATAAAGGATGGATGAACTTTTACAAGTCTTGTGGGAGAAATCACATCCATAAATACTATTGCTAAAATGTCACAAGACAAATGATTAAAAGATCACTTATGAAGTGACATCGCTATTTAAATTATATTTGAAAGAAAACTTGAAGAAACTCCATGTTGATGGAATTTTGGAGTTTTTGATTTTGATCAATTGACGCATGTGAGACTTTCATCGAGATAATTAAAACTCCGTTCGTAGGCCAAAAGAGGAACGGAGGACCAACTGATTGGAATTTGTACATATTGATGTATATAGTCCATTATGTGTAGTCGTGGGCGATGGATTTCAACTTCATATGCTTTCTCCGAAGATTTGAGTGAGTATATGTATGTACTTACTCAATAAGGAAGAAGTATGAAACATTTGAAAAATGTTCAAAGACTTTCAAGATGAAGTGGAAAATCATTGTAACAATAAAATAAAAGCGTTTATGATTAGATCACAAAGAAAGATGTTTGAGTTACAAGTTTAGCAAAACACCTAAGATTTGAGGAATTGTTCCATGGATTTGCATTTCCCAAAACACCATAGGACTATGGAGTGTTCAAGATATGTAATGAAACCTTGTTTGACATGGTAAGATCAAGGGTGTCATTTATAAAACTGCCACTATGTTTTAAAGATTGAAGCTTTAGAGACTACCGCTTTTACACTGAAAAGAGCACCATCATGATCCGTTGAAATGACACCATATGAGTTATGGTTTGGGATAAAACCCAAATTGTCTTTTCCTAAATTTTGGTATGTTATGCATAAGTAAAATGTTTACAACCAAAGTCGGATAAGCACGTCTTTGTAGGTTATCCCAAAGAATTTGTTGGGAATTTCTCCATAACACCGAGGACAAAAGAGTTTGTTACTTGGAAAGTCAAGTTTCTTGAGAAGGAATTTTTCGTGAAAAGTTAAGTGGGAGGACAATAGAACTTTGATAAGGTTGTTGAACCTTAGCTATATGTGCTAAGTAGCGCAGCGCCGGAAAGTGTCCCGGTGGCGGCCACAATGCTCATGGCTCTCGTGATTACAAAAGGTGTGATCTCGGAGATTAGAGTTCCTATAGAACCGTATGGGTCGGTAAGAATCAAATAGTAAGATTTGATAAACAAATCGTTATTGTTTTGACAATGATAAACCGACTACATGCAAAGAAGCGATGATGGGCCCTGACTCCATAAAAAGACTAGAAGACATAGAATCCGTGATAGTATCCATACACGAGAAATCAAGTTTCTGAACTTGGAAGACCCTCCGGAAAGGCGTGAAGCCTATCGGTCGTGTTTGGATCTATAAAGAAATAGACATGGATGTTTCAAATCTATGAAATAGTCGACATGTCGGAAAGAGTTTACGACAATGTTCAAGGAATTGACGATGATAAGATTTGATCTTTCATAGCGATATTTAGTCTAGACGGATTAATGTAGCAACCACTACATATATTTTGGTATATGGTAGTTGAACAAACAAAACCAGTTCTTCTAATAGAATGGTTACCTAGGACGTGTACATGACACGATCCAAAGGGTTTTGTAAATTCAAAGGATGCTAAAAGAGTATGCTAAACTTCAATAGTTGAAGTAAGCATAGCGGAGTTGGAATCTTCACCATGATGAAACTGTTAAAAGAGTTTAAATTCATCGGAGATGATGAAGATGCTTGCATTTGCAAGAAATTAAGTGGGAGCCCTGAGACATATTTCTAATACATTATGTAGAGGACATATTGTTGATTGGAAATGATGTATCTTGTATTGACACAGGTTAAGAATTTCATTTCGATGAAAGACTTAGGCATAACCCAAGAATTAGGCATCAATGTCTATATGAATAGATTGAGGCGCTAATATGGTTTTGCCAAATGTACATAGATAAGATGTTGAATGAGTTCAATATGGAAACAACAAAAAAGGTTCTTGACGCACGGAAAGGACTGAATCAAGATTCAAGTGTGTTGACACGAGATTCAAGTGTTTTGACACTTGGTGAAATCGCAAGAATATTTTGATCAATCATTCTTTAAGATGTACACATCCAGATATGTCCTATGCTCTAAATGTTATGAGCATATACCAGAATGATTCATAAGATGATCATTGGACAATAGTAAAGATATTCTTATGAGCTTTGGAAGAACTAAGAATATACCATGTATAAGTGACAAATAGTTAAAGGTAGTTCATTGTAAAGTGTTACATTGATACTAGTTTTGTCACAAGATACAAATTAAGTTTATCTCAATTTAAACTATGGGTGGCACAATGTAATGGAAAGGATGTTCCATGATGGAGTTGGATGAGTTCCAAAGTTGAGACATTGTGACGGATACTACAACAAAAGGCTAAGTATATAACTGCTATAGTAGCAGCAAAGGAGGGCATTTGTGTTAAGTAGTTTGTTATCAAACTAGGTGTGGTTCAAAGTGGGCTAATACGATAAACATACATTGTATGACAATTGTATCAACATGATTTAATCCCAAGGAACTAAAGGTCTCACCAAAGGACCAAATATTTACAATGCCGTCTCATTGGAGAATGAGTAATGCGTAGAGACGCAAGGACATGCAAATACACACGGACCTGGAAGTGTCAGATCCGAAGATTATGTTTACCACTAGCAATAGTGTCTCTACAACACCAGAAATCCATAGGTGTTGAATGCACAAGTTTTTAACTAGATTATTGACTCTAGTGCAAGTGGGAGACTGTTGGAGATATGCCCAAGAGGCAATAATAAAAGTGGTTATTATTATATCTTTATGTTTATGATAAATGTTTACATCCCATGCTATAATTGTATTAACCGGAAACATTAATACTTGTGTGGTTTGTAAACATAAGAGAGTCCCTAGTAAGCCTCGTGTTGAACTAGCTTGTTGATTAATTGATGATCATGGTTTCCTGATCATGGACATTAGGATGTGATTAATAACAAGGTTATATCATTAGGAGAATGATGTGATGGACACACACCCATAGTAAGCGTAGCATAAGATCAAGTCATTAAGTTTGTATTGCTGTAAGCTTTCAAATACATAGTAACCTAAATCCTTCGACCATGAGGTTATGTTAATCACCATCACCGGATGGATACTTTGATGACATCAAACACCGCTTCGTAACTGGGTGGTCATAAAGGTGTCATTGGGTATTCTGAAAGTATGTGTTGAAGCGCATGGACCAAGATTGGGATTTGTCCATCCATATGACGGATAGATATGCTCTGGGCCCTCTCGGTGGAATGTCATCTAGTTAGCTTGCAAGCATGTGACTGGGTCACAAGGGATGACATATCACGGAACGAGTAAAGAGTACTTATCAGTAATGAGGTAGAACTAGGTATGGAGATACTGACGATCAAACCTCGGATAAGTATAGTATCGCGTGACAAAAGGAATTGGTTTCGTATGTAAAAGGTTCAATTGATCACGAAGTCATCGTTGAGTATGTGGGAGCCATTATGGATCTCCAGGTCCCGCTGATGGTTATTGATACGAGATGTGTCTCTGTCATGTCTACATATTCACGAACCGTAGGGTGACACACTTAAGGTTCGAAGTTGTTTTAAGTAGATATGGAATGTGTGTTGGAGACCGAATGTTGTTCGGAGTCTCGAAATGGATCCGGGACATCACGAGGAGATCCGAAATGGTCCGGAGAATAAGATTCATATATTGGGGATCATTTTCTAAGTTAGGAAATGTTCCAGAGTGTTTGTATGGAGATTCTAGAAGGTTTCGGAATGTTCTGGAAGGTTCTACAGGATTTCTTGGAGTTTGCTTGAAAACCAAGAAAGGGTCAAAGGAAACCTAGTGGGGCAAGACACGGATTCGTGGGGGAGGAGGACTCCTCCCCCCTTCCCACCGCCGGCCATAGGAGGGGAGTCCTACTAGGACTCCCCCTCCCTAGGCGCGCCTCCCCCCCTTAAATAGAAGGGCAGGGGCGCCCCCTCCTAGCCCTCTGCCATAGCACCCAATCTCTGCCGCCTCTCTCCTCCTCCTTTCTTCTGCACAGGCATAGGCGAAGCCCTGCAGAATTCTCTACTCCACCACCACCACCACGCCGTCGTGCTGCTGGGATTCCATGGAGAAGATCTACTACCTCCGCTGCTCACTGGAACGGGGAGAGGAAGGTCTGCTTCGACTCCGCACGTGTGACCGACTGCGGAAGCGCTGCCGAATCGCGGCGCCAGAAGGATCGTCCACTTGACCGACTGTGGAAGCGGTGCTGGAACGCGACGCCGAAAGGATCGTCCACACGATCTTGAAATCGGCAAGTGATCGACTACATCAACCACGAGATCTAATCTTGTTAACGCTTTCGGATCTACGAGGGTTAGTTCCTTTCTATCTCGTTACACATGTCTAATAGATTAGATCTTGGATTTTATCTAGATTAGATCTGGGTTTTGTTCGTTCTTGCGGTAGAAATTTTTTGTTTTCCATGCTACGAACCCATCACTATCGCTGCAAATCAACAACACATCCATCCTCGCACACACGTTCAGGCCACCAAATAGCCTCCACCTCCTCGCTCTAGTGATGCAGCGGAAGCAGCAACTCCTTCTAGACGAAATGCCACCGGGAACATATATCTCGCTAATCCAAGACCATGGAGGAATAATTTTAGAGGGGGAGAGAGATCCTTCATGAGGAGGTGTGAGAAAGAAGGAGTGAGAGGGGGCCCTTTTATAGGAGGAGGGGGTACCGCTCCCCATGGGCGGTGCCCCATGGGGGGTGACCCCTCACCTCCCCCATTCATGTGGTGGTAACCCCCTCCACATAAATTTGCCCCTTCACATTCTCTATTAAAGTCTCGACTTTAAATGCATTGAATTTCTCCAAATTTCATGCTCTCTCATTTAATAAATCTCTTTTATTAATTTTATTAATAATTTTTTAATTACTTTAATTAACAAACATTCACATAAAACCCCCTGCAACATTTCAATATCACATGCAAAACCAATTTCACCCGAAACAATTTTGGTGTCTATTGAAATAATTCTAGCGCTTTGCAATTCTTTCGTCTAGAACATATTTGCTCCAAATGGTGTTTGGCAACCCTTAAGTGTGTCACCCTATGGTTCACGAATAATGCAGACATAATTGAGACCCCTCTCAGATTAATAATCAGAAGCAGGACCTAGAGATCCATAGTGACTACCACACATTCAACCATGACTTCTGTGATCGAGAGAACCTTTAACGATAGTAACTAAATCCCTTTGTCTTGTGATATATTACATGTCCGAGATTCGGTCATCAGTATCTCAATACTTAGTTTGATCTCGTTACTGACATGCACTCTTTTCTCGTTCCCGTGATATAACAGCCTAGTGATCACATCACTTGCTTGCAAGCTATCTTAATGTGATATCACTAAGAGGGCCTAGAGTATATCTATTCATCATCGGGATTGAAAAATTCCACTCTTGATCCATGAGCCTCAACATAACACCTTCGGAATACCCAAACCCATCTTTATAGTCACCCTGTTACGGTGTGATGTTTGATGTTATCAAAGTATTCTTCCTTTGTCAGCAATTAACATGATCTCATGGTCTAAGGATAAAGATTATTTTGTAGGATGCTATAGAAATATAAACATAATTTCTTTGATCGTAACTATACTTTGGATGAATGTTCATCACATCATTCACCAATGCTCTGACCTCGTTATTAACAACATCCAATGTCCATGATCAGGAAACCTTGATCATCTTGTTAATCAACGAGCTAGTTTATAGAGAGGCATAACTACGAACTTTCTATTTGTTTATTAAACACACATGTATTAAGGTTTTCATATTAATACAATTATAGCATGTAAAATAAACATCTATCATATACTTGGAATACATATAATAACAACTTTATTTTTGCCTCTCAGGGCATATTCCCTTCAGGATCTTCTTCTTCGTGGAAGAACAACCGGAGATGAGGAACCCTAGCGCGGGCCAGAGGTGGACGGCGGAGCTTTCCATGGGCTCGAGGGTGCCGGAGAGCCGGCGAAGGTGAAGAGGTACACGACGGCGACCTTGTAGATGGGCGGCAATGAGGGGTTCGTCCCGGGAAGGATGCTCATGAGGTGGAACCAATGATGCAAGCGCTGAAGCTCGTCGAATATGCTTCCAGGGGTACATGCATGCAAGAAAGGAGGGTAGGGTTAGGTAGATACCAACCATAAGATCGTGTCTAAGCAAAACACAGAGGGAGAGAGGCAGTAGAGGGTAGGCTTAGCCTTATTTCTTCTCCACAATGGTGCTTACCAAGAGAAGGGCTCTGGATCTCTAGGGAGGTAGATCAGACGTAAGGGAGCACAATTAGGCTACAGGTGGAGAGTAGGGGAGGGGAGCTGCACCCAGATTTTCGAAAATGGCCGAGAATCTTGTCTTCTGTCTTTCTTGGCTAGAGTAGAGGAGAGGAAAGAGGAGGGGATCTCGGGGGAGGTGAGTGGGGGTGGTTGGGGGAAATGAGCCAAAGAGTGGGTGTTGGGTTGGCCACTGGCCTATTTGACAAGGAGAAGGAGGTCCATGATGAACTTGGTGTAGGAGAAGCTCGGGAGAGGGGTGCTAGCTAGGTATTGGTCGAATGGGGCAGTGGAGATAGAGGTGTGGAGCACTGGGGTCGTGCAGTGGACATAGAGGGATTGTTTCAGTAGCTGCAAGGCCTAAACAGAGCAATAAAATAAGTGGGCATTGTGTCCTCTCTAGCCAAAGGAAAAAGGACAAAGAGAGATGGGTGCTACAGTTCTCGGGTTACTGTGCAGGTCGACTAGAGAGGGGGTTGGTACTGGGGATGAAGGCTTGGCAAGAGTTGAAGAAGTTTGTAGGAGGTTTGGCTCATGATTTAGAAGAGTTTCAATTTTTCCATATTTATGGTTATTAAGGAAAGTTCTCCAAGAATTATTTGAGATTTTGGAAAGCGGAGCTAAATATGCTGGTAGATAGATGTGAACAAGGTGTATCTCCAAGAATTATTTGAGATTTTGTAGATGACTTTTGGTGTATTTTATATCACTTATTCAAAAACTACTGAATCTTTTTTATGCATTTTTTTAAATAACGTGAATTGGACAAGATGGTTTTTTTCTTGGAGATGGTCCCAGTTATGAATTCACACTTCTTATAATTTTCCCAAGATTTATTGAGTTGTAAAACTGTTTAAAACATTTATTATTCCAATTCAGCCATTTAAGAAAATGGGCAAAAAGAAATAACAAAACCCTTCAAAAATATTTATTTTTTAAGTGGGAAGTTAGGGTATTATAAGTAGGACTCAAATGTGATATCACTAAGATGTCCACCATATGTACCCATCATTGGATACCCTGGGTTTTTAGAATTAGACTTCATTTTGAAGGGGACAAGGGAGAGAGGATCTTAGGCATTGTAAATTTTATGCCACCAAAACCTTGTTAGATCTTGGAGCTCAGAGCTCCCCTTGGAACATGGGATATATGGATGGATATACCAATTTATGAAGATCACCATGGTACAGAGGTTTGTGATTGATCATGGTTGAGATCTCCAAGGATTGATGACAAACTTTGAATAAAATAAGGGTGCCATAGCAGATTATCAAGTAGCCTTCAAAACCATGTGGGTTTGGGAAGCACAAAGCTCCAATTGAAACAAGTGAAGTAGGGACGGATATACCTTCATGATTAGAGTACAATCATGCAAACAGTTGGTCCAAAGAAGAGGATATGAAGGTGTGAGCTTCTGCCAAAGTAGGCTTGTGGATAAGATTTGCAGAAAAGATTATCTTCTTGCCTGCAAAACCAGTAGGAGCAAGTGGGTTGGAAGATGATCTAGCTAGGGCAAGAGTGGGCCTCGATAGTCCTTAAGATGGTATACAACATGGTTTAAGTGAATTTCCAAGAATGCACAAGTGATGGAAATGAGGGAGTCCCAAAGATGTTATAATGATAATAGTTTTCCAGACTTCGCCATTTTGGCAGTTTGAGGGTTTTTTACTAGAACATAAGAGGGGGGCGTTTGAGAGGATGCAAGGTTCCAAATCATCATCAAGTACATGAGGTTGAAGTCTAGGTTGATTAGAAGGGATCTATGCTTGGATTTGGTCTACATTGACTTGGAAGCTTCTAGAAGGGATAATTTCAGAAGTGATCTTATTAAGGCTTATAGATGATCACTTAGTGGCTAAAGATCAGATCCATCCTGGGAATCTTGCTTAGGGTTTTGTAATCTTAATTCAGTTTGATCCTAGTGGATGGGATCCTAGGGTATATTACTTTAGTTCCTAAGCAAACAAGTCAGATAGCAGATCAAGGCAAATCATCAAACAACAGGTCAAGGCAATTGACGTTCCAAGCTATCCAACTATTACTAGGGTTACCATCAAGCCTAGCTTGCGGTAAAGATGGGTAGTTGGAAAGGTTTGACTTTGAAAAGGGTAAGGTCCTTGGTACCTCTACCAAGATTAGAGGTGAGAGTATTTGGAGGTTCTGTCTTGAAAACATAGGGATATTATATTATATAGCTCTCTGTAGTTTGGTCAATAGAAGCTACTAGAATAATTAGTGTTACAAAGGCATCCTGGATCAGGTTTTTAAAGTGCCAGAACATTTGAGAATATACAAGATGAGCCAAGATAGTGTTGTTAAATAGCTTTTGTCAATTGAGGTTGTGGTAAGGAGTATATCATCTACTACACTTTTAGATGCATAATCACATATAAACAACAAGAAAACACTGCAGCATTTAACAAGAAAAAGTTTTTGTTCCCCTTGATTTTTGCATTCCCGAAGCTAACTAATTAGGGTTGCTAAAATTGGGATGTTACAACCCCAAAGCTTAACCATAGCGGAAAATAGAGCCTGGAATCCAACAGATTAATGGAAGCGGTGTGATTCGAAGAGGATGGATTCAGGGAGGGGATCAGTTGTTCGAGTTGGGAGTGAGGAACCACTGCCGCCGGTCGCGTCCGCGTCAAAAACAAGGAAGGGGGTGCTGTAATTAGTGAGGGTGGGAACATGAACCATCTAGAGGCAATGAAAAGATTAATCATAATAGAAAAAATTTAGTGTCCCACCTATCAGCGCGTGAAGGTCAGCACGCACAAACATGACTATGTTTGACTTAGATCGTGCATGGCAGAGCTTGATTCCACTACATGCAAGTGACGCAGACCCAATTTCAAGCAGCGCTAGTGTCGTCGTGTAAAACCGATGTTTTTCTCCACCTCGACCCCACTATGAATGGTCGTGCACCATTTCACATTTTATTAGGATGGTTGCAATCTTGCAATTAGTAGTGTCATTTCTCCGTCTCCTTTCCTCTTGCACGGCCTCATCCTCTTCCTTCACCATGGCCTCGTCCTCTTCCTCCTCTATGGCCTCATCCATTTCCTCCACCGCAACATCACTCTCTTCCTCCATCTCCCTTCCCTCTTGCCTATACTCATGGGCCGGTGGTAGGTTCTACCTGATGTCCGAAATGACAGCATGTTAGCGACTGCAAATTCTAGATAGAAGTCCATGGTGGGAAGAAGATTAGTGTCGTCTACACCACTAACCCTGCGATAGTGGAGCGCACTCTGGCCATGTACGAAAATTGGTTACGGTTCGAAGCCTGCAAGTTTGTCGGTCTAAACCTCGAGTACAGCCGCGATCATCGCATGAACACCGTGGTGCAACTCTCCATGATGGGGAACATCCTCGTATACCAGCCTTATTGCGAGGAGGGGGTAAGGGTATCAGGTACATGTTATTGTTCTTTTGTTCCTAAATCGTCTGTTTGCAAAAGTTCTTGCTACATTATGTTCCTAAATTCATTTTTCTATAGGTGGGCGAAAGGATTAGGTCACTCTTTCATGAATTTCTCGTCAACAAGCATATAACATTTACTAGTGTTGATACCAGGGGTGACACTCGCCTCCTTATCAGCCCGAGTGCCAAAATTGATATCCCAAAAGAGTACAGAGTGGACATCCAGGATAGTTACTAGATCCTAGGGAAGGGTAGCATGGCCGGGATGGCCGATCTTGTAGCCGAACTCATCAACCTGTGGTACACTGGCATGAAGTACAGATTCCCAGAATGCAGGTGAAGGCGTGTAGGGAATGATTTCTGGGAGCATAAACCTCTTTCTGATTCTAACCTAAAGTATGCTGCAATTGATGGGTATGTCAGCCACGAGCTGTACCGCCAGATAAAATCGTTTTGTTCCAGGAAAAGCCACCTTGAACCACCACTACCACCATCACCACCAAGGAAACTGGTCTTCCCTAGGTGTGAGAATGTCGTGGAATCTAAAAGTTGGTTCAAGCGCTTGAAGTTAACTAAGGATGGGTCGCCTTCTCTGCCAATCATTCCAACAGGCTGGGATCTCCTGTAGGACATAGTATGTTAGTGCACGATTGTTGTGTTTGTATAGGGCTTGTTATGTTTATGAAAACATGTTATTTCCCAAGTACTATGTGTGATAGCTATCTGGGAGAAATTCCGAACTTTTGTGTATTAACTTTTCGAACTATAATATGGGCTTTTCATGACTGTGTCATTCGTTATAACAAAAATTATGTCTGTGCCACTATAGCAAAACACGATGTGTCGAGTTGACTAGCATCATATTTTATAAATGTGTCCTTAGATTGTGCCTGTGTGTGGACAATGGCATATGATCTTGTGGATCCCAGCACAATCTCATGTAGCTACATTCAGTAATCAAGCAAGGCCATGCATGGCAGTTCTGGATTGTGCCACATGCAAAGGGCATAGACAATTTCTAAGTACGAAAGTTGAGAATACAAAAAGGGGAAATGTAATTCATAGTAGTTAATACGGTAGCATAGGGATAATACGAGCTCCAGTATGACACATAGAATGCTTACAAAATACAGGCGAGATAAACTAGGAATGGAATGTGAAACTAGTAGTAGTAAACAACACACTCACTCATCCGCTAGATCCTGTTGAGAATCTCGTAGCATACATACGCGTCCTTGGCTGCATGCTGGATTGCATTGTAATATAGGTACCTCTACTCCCATCGATCGTGTAGATGCTTCAAGAAATCGACGTTCATGCCGGTGTACTCGCGGTCGATGATGTGGGCAGCAAGTCTAGCCATGCCAGCTTTCCCCGTATCGTCATTCGAGTACCTCTACACACGCTGGAGATCGACGTGATTGATGACATGAACCAAGAGATCTCGGTCTAGCTTCGGAGTGTCATTTGTGATGTCAACGCTAGCAAAGTAGATCTGCCTCCTCCGTAGGAATTCGCGAAGATATGGGCATAACCATTTGGCCATGCATGTATGGTATAGGAGGCAGTGGTTATGCATGGATAGCTGCAGGAGCACCACCCTCTTCCTATCACAGGTATACTCCAGGTCTAGGCCGACAATATTGTACTTGTCCATCAGCTCCGGTAGCCACCACGCGTACATTGCGATGACCTTGGCCACCTCCTCCAATATATTAGTGTGGACGACAGTCAGCTCGGTGGTACCATGGACAATGATGGTGTAATCATCTATGAAGTTGCTCTTGTCACCGAACACGTCATACTCGACGTCCATGGCAGTAGCTACTATGGCAGCGGAGGAGGTGGATAGGAATGGGTGTGGTGGTGGATAGATCTATTATGGTGGTATGGCACGCCGGTTCTGGTGGCTAAGGCGGCATCAATCATTCTTGAAGTGGCTTAAGCAGCAGCGGTGTCAATCGTTCTTGCGGTGGCTGCAGCAGCGGCGACAGAGGGAGATGGGGATTTTTGCACAGTGTTATGCTACGGGGACAGGAGGCACTACGTAAAAGGGGGAGGTTGGTCGGGTTTTGTAAATTGAATTTACCATTATTCTGGTATTACCAAATCGGAAGCATGTTTGACCGGGCGGCACCGTTGGTTTCCAAATCTAGGGCTTAAATTGGGTGGCCGTGCCTAGTAAGCGATGGGACGGGTGTGCGTCATGGCGATGGTGTGGCGGAGGCCGGTCATGGAGACCACTGTCTGTTGCCGCTCTTTAGTGGGTGAGTAGTGCTGACACGACGTAACGTGATAGGACAAAAGATAGTGGTAAACTATTCGTGATCATTATAGCCAATGAATTTAAGGGACGTGTAAGCATTGGCAGACCTAACATCCCTACATCCCAGGCTTGCCGATTGCGCAAAGCTTACACTTTGTGATTTTTTATAGTGATTTTTTCCAGAATTTGGAAACATAAACTCATTTGCCAAGGCTTCTAGAAGTTTATGGGTCGGCCACTACGTGCAAGCAAGCACGATCAAGCAAGGTTGCAACACATACGATAATATAGCATCAGGTTCAACACACCACATAGTTTCTAGTTCTAGCAATGGCAAGACAATTAAAAATTATTACCGACCGGGAAGCACTGTCACAGGTTCACCGGCTAGAAGCTGCCGATCCTGACCCTGATCCCCAGGTAAAGGGACACCAGGCCGGTCTTGACATACTCCCTCAGGAATTTGCCATATGTAGTGTCCTTATTCTTGGTCGCTGACTTGTGTTTATTCGTCGGGCTTTTACCGATTCCAACCGCAAGCGTAATCATGTTGTTGATGGCTCTGAAATATAGCCATCTACGTCCACATTTAAACTAGATATTATTTATATTTTTGATGAAATATCTCTCTAAACCTTGCCACTAATGTCTAATGGTCAAAGGGGTATGCAATCCTTTCTTTCTATTTTTCCCTGCGCAGATAATGACGTTTGATGATGGAAATCACTACATTAAAGTCAAAGATACAAGCTTTCCAACAACCTGAAGAAACCAGGAGTCGTGAAGTGGAGACATACACTTTAACGACCAACTATACGGCGGGAATAAAATTTCGGTCGTATAGTTCCATTCATATAGTTGCCATCGACACCGCTAGGTCAAACAGAACAACTTTCGTGAAGGGACACCTATATAAAGAGGCCTCGGGCAATGAGAAACAGAGCGTTTTTCAATCATTAGCCGCCCCCAGATCTCCATCGACAACACCGAAGAGCCGCCGGAGGAATAGACTTAGAGCTAATCTCCAAACCCTTCTCCATCACCATAGCCATATTCCGCCACTTGTAATAGTAGATCTCATCTTCGATTGGCCACATAGTAAGACTATTTGCTATCAATCTCATGATTTCCACTACAATGTTTATGATTATTGATCTCATCTCTATGTGTGAGTAATTCTCCTTGTGCTAAAGGCTTTGGCCTAGCCATGTAGCTTTTGTGCATATTATTTATCATAGATTGGATCATGTATTAGTTTGTATGAAATGATGATTATTGTATCCTCTCTTGCCTCAATCTAAGGACATGTCAAGTACCCAAGACCCCGAGGATTGAGCCAGGTATAGGGAGTATGAGTAATGACTAATTTGCAGGTTAGGAACCCTAGTGACAGAAGGGGTAGTACTTGGGATTAACGGTGACATCATTATGCATATAATTAGTTCTCTTTCTTTTATGTCTGAGCTAGTAGGTTATTGCTATAAGCGGTTCTGGAGCCAATAGCAATTATGGATGCACTGGCCACATATAATTTATCTTGTTCTAACAATTACATGCATACTTTATTAACATCTTTTCTTCCCATCAGATGTTTTGCACAGCTACAGGTGAAACCGAACGCCCTATGCCCTCTCTCTCCATCATCCATAACAATGAAAGACAACAAAATCTTGGTCCGGTAAATACACAAAAAGGAATTCTAAAATCCCAAAGGTCCGTGAAAGTAACTTCACTACGCTTCTCCTTCCCGAGGATTCGATAAACCTAGGTCTACTAGGGAAAAAGAGCTATACTACATCCATAATCCGGATTGAAGGTATCAACCGTTTTTCTGGCACCTTTGTCGGGGAAGCAATAGCTACCCTGGTGTGGTTAGTAGGAACCTTGCTAGTTTTATTTCTTGTTTTTAATTTTGTTAGTTTCCTTTCAATCTTTATTTGAAAATCCAAAAAATTAGTTAGTCTTTAAATTCTTGTTTTGCTTATCAGAAATCTTTGTTCAAGAAAACCCCAAAACATAGGAAATATGGCTGAAAAGAAGCTTGGGATGCAACTCCCAACAATGATTATTTGTGTACTCCTATTACTCGGCCAGCAATTACTGCCGGTGACTATGAAATTAAGCCCCATTATTTAATTTTGGTTCAACAGAATCAATTTGGAGGCTCTGCTATTGAGGACGCAGGTATGCATTTGAAAACTTTCACTGAATTATGTGATATGATGCGCATAAAAGATGTTGACCCCAATGCGGTGAAATTGCGCTTATTTCCTTTCTCTCTTAGAGGAAGAGCAAAAGAATGGTTGCTATCTTTGCCTAGAAATAGTATTACATCATGGGTGGAATGTACTTCTTTATTCATGACTAAAATTTTCCCACCTGCAAAGACTATGCAACTAAGATCTAATATAACTGGTTTTAGACAGGAAGAGCGTGAGCCACTAATGCTTGCATGGGAGAGAATGAAAGAATGCATGAGAAACTATCCTAGTCATGGGATGGAAGATTGGGTAATTCTCCATTTATTTTATAATACTCTTAATCCTGTGTCTAAGTCTATGCTTGATACTACAGATGGAGGAACATTTATGGGCAAACATATTACCGAAGCAAAGCAGCTGCGAGACGATATGCAAGACAACCAATGCCCAATGGCATGTGGATAGATCAAACACGAAGAAGGTGAACTCCGTCTCACCACGAGAAAATGAAGAACTCAATGCTAAGCTTGATGAGCTCATATTAGTCATAAAAGGTACAGAAAACCAGGTAAGAGGTATCCCAGAAACAAATATTGAAGAAGTAGACTTCATAGTTCGTAATGATTATAACCCTACATGGAAGAAGAATTACAATTCTAATTTTTAGAAACACTATTTTAGGCCTACTAGTAACTCTAATAATAATATGGGATCAAGTAATGGTAGTCTCCAAGAAACACTTAAGTCTTTTATAGACTCACAAAATGAGCAAAACAATATCCTCGTTAAAATAACAGAGAACCATGATGCTATGCTTGGTAAATTATCTTACCAAGCTGTAAGTTTGAGGAATGATTTGCAGGCCCTCCAAGAAAGAACGAGGATTCTTGAGGCACAACTAGGTATGATAACTAAGAGTCAAACTCTCATTCTAGCTAAGTTTGCAGGTAAAGTTGAGCCCAATCCTGTTGAAGACCTCAGGATGATGAGAATCCAAAGGAAATAGCCTGAAGAACTTTATTATAGTAATGCTCCTTCACCAAGTTACACCGTTGAAGATCTTGTAAAAAAGATCAACATCAAGATTACGGTAAGTGAGGAAAATGATGAAGCCATGTATCAACACTTCGTTAATCAGGTAGAATTAAAGGTACGTGAGCTTGAACAAAAATATAAGAAAATTGCTGAAAAATTACCCGTTAAGCTTGATGATATATTTGAGCTTACTATTAAGATTAAAATTGGGATCGATGACATAGCTGCACTTTTTGATCTAGGTGCAAGCGTTTCAACAATTCCAAAGAGTCTTTTTAATAAATTAAATCTTGTCTCTTTTGAGATCACTGAGTTAAAATTACATCTTGCAGATTCTACCTACAAACAATATGTAGGGATTAAAAAAACACTTTAGTATACATTAAAGGTTGTCCTGCTCTTATTGATTTTTTTTGTTGCCATGCCTAAAGATGTTACTTCTCCTATTATATTAGGTCGTCCATTCTTAAGAAATATTAAGATCTACATGAAGGGAACGTGAAGCTTCAATTGCCTTCACGTGATCCTTTTGTTATTCATTTTCCTAGGAATAAGAAATCCAAGCATGATGAAAAGAAGGCCATCACTCTGAAGGCCAACTATTTTGGAGTGGGTGTTCCACTCATCTGGCCTAAGTGAGTAACATCAAGGTCAAGCTATTGACCATAAAAGAACGCTACATGGGAGGTAACCCATGTGAAATAAATATTTGAGTAAAAGGTTTAAGTTTTAGTTTAATTTTATGTTTAAAGAGTGCTAGAAAGCTCCAGTTGAGGAGAAGAAGTTTGGTAGTACTAAAAATCCTGCTTTATACATGTTGTTGTTGGTCAACAATTTTTATTGTCAATTTTCTATCAAAAACAAGGTGTTTCGCTAAGTTTCAGTATAAGAAATAGTTTTCGAAGAAACGGAAAAATTGTGATGGCTATAGAGAGTTTAACGACCAATTATATGGCGGGAATAAAAATTCTGGATGTATAGTTCTAACGGTATAGATATTTTTGCCATCGACAATTTTTCTTTCATAAGTACTGATGGTTTAACGACCAACTATACAGCGGGAGTAAAAAAATCCGGCCGTATAGTTCTGGTCATATAGATATCCTTGCCATCGACAATTTTTCCTTCCCAGGTACCGATGGTTTAACGACCAACTATACAGCGGGAATAAAAAAATTTGGCTGTATAGTTCCGATCGTATATATATCGATGCTTTCGTACAATTTCTTTTCCAGGTACAGAGGGTTTGATGACAACCTATACGGCGGGAACAAATTTTTTCGGCCATATAGTTCTTGCCGTATAGCTACAGCACCAGGAGGAAACCCTAAAATTTTGACAGCAGGCCAACTATACGGCGGGAACACAATGTTTCGGATATATAATTTGCCCGTATAGTTGCGTCCGACCACAAAAATGCCACGGGAGGTACCTTCAACCCCAAACCTTTTATCCTTTTTCTCTCTTCTACCTCCAAACTATCTCAAAACGTCAAGAGATCTTCATCTCTACTCAATTTCGTTCGATTTCCTCACACACAAGTGATCCATGGTATGTTTCTCCTCCTATCCTCCAATTACCTTTTGCAAATTCATCTTTGATCTGTTGTCATTATCAATCTAGGGTAAGACCTACTATGAACTATTGCCATGATTCTCTTGCCTAGATCATTACTTTGAGGTGATTCTTTAGTGTGCTATGATGAGGAATATGTTATGCTTATTATTGTTGGATCAAAAAGTTTTATTTTGATCTTTTCTTGTTATTTTAGATGATGAACACAAGGAGCCAGACTCGTGCTCGTGCCGCCGCTAGCACTTCTCGGGATGTCGCTCAAGAAAGCATGGGGATACGGTTCAAGGATGAGCCCCAACATGATCGCTTCAATAGGATCAAGAACCGAGAAGTGAAGGCAAACAATTGGGGTTGCCACATTATATTGAATTAACTCGGTATTTCTAATGACTATAATTTTCTTTATATTCAAAGATGTGCCTACTTATCGCCGGTTAACTCTTGAATTTCTAAGTTCTTTGCAAAGCACCGTTAAAGCATGGAATGGAGAGGACATGATTTATTTCCTACTTATGAACAACAATTACACTTTATCACTAGATGAATGGTGTGTATGTTTTAATTTTCCAAAAAATAATTGTAATGACCTACGCGCATCCTTTACTGGCTTAGACCCTTCCTCGGAACAGTATTATAATGGAATGAGCTTCACTTCTAGAGTGAGCAAGGGGGATAATATTCAACATCATGCAATTCGTTATCTGTTCTATGTTATTGCTAACACTTTGCATGCACTAAATGAGTTCACGAGACTCAATGAGGAGGACATCTTAGTCCTTGCAAAGGCTACTTTCAACAACTCCAAATTTTCACTCAACTTGGGTGCAATCGATGTGTGTTACCTAGAGCACCAATCCTCCGAAAGCCAAGGACCAATCACAGGTGGATGCGTCATCATCGTGCTTGCCATTTCCCTAGGCATCAACCAAGGGGAGTTGCAACCTGTGCTAGGTGAGCGACGTGTTGGTCTCTTCATTAAAAGCTTGTGGAATGCTCACTAGGAGAGGTGGTGTTTATTACTTGCATATTGCTGGAGCTGGGTGTCTCTACCCCACTCCTTTGTCTAATGGTCTTTTCTATATCGAGGAAGGATGTTTGCTATATGACTTGTAGGTTGAGAAACACCAACCCGAGGAGGAGATTCCGGATGACGATGAGAACCAAGAAGAGGAGGAAGAAGTTCTTTATCAAGAGGAGAAGCCACCAACCCGGTTCGCTACATACCAAGACTTCCAAGAACTTGGAGGGACCATGGAAAGGATGGATAGCCTCTTCTTGAACCTCCAAGGAACAACTAGTAATTTATCAACTCAATTTGCAAACTGGAGTTCCAACTTTTTCCCGCCACCACAATGATTTGAAGGGCTTGCAAAAGCCTAAGCTTGGGGGAGTTTCGTCATTATCTTTATTTGGCGCTCAATTGCTTTTATTTATTTCGAGGTTATGTTTTTAATTTGAGTTTATAAGCACACATGTTGGTTTCCCCAACACTTTATCTTTAGTTATTTGTATCTTCTTTAAGGATTTCCTAGCTAAGCTTTGCCGCCAATTTTCTATTCTTTAACTCCCTCTTTTAAAAACAACAAAATGATTTTTCCTTTTATCTTTATTTTCCTACTTCCTTCTTTTCTATTCTCCTTGTGTCTTTCACACATCTGCACGAGAGTGAGCGACTTCAAGTTTCCAAGAAGCAAATAAAAAGGGAAGAGATAAGTTGAATCAAACATGAGAGGTATGAATAATGACTCCCACTTTTGAAGTTTGAGAAACCCATGCTAGTTAGTAGTAAATGTCAAGATATTATATTGGTGGAGTGAGTCTTTGTATTGTAGTAAAATTTTGTTTGCATGGGTATTTAGTTGGGTACGTTTTGTTCCAGCTCTTTTAGTTAACCAAGTATTGCCTAGAAATTTGCTAAACATTTGTAATAATAAAAAGTCTCACAATTGAAGGCTTGGGTTTTGTAGTGTTTAGTCCTTAAGGCTTATTTCTGGAGACACTCAACACCACAGAAAATAATAATTGACTTGATAACTCTCTTTAAAAGGATTTGTTTGATTGAATTAATGTTTAACGGTTTTTGTGAGCATGCCAAAGTTTGACTTCTGAATCGTAAGAATGATATAGCTTTATGCGTGTAAAACTTCATGGGATTCCAACAACTCTGCTAGCCTACGAACGATCTTCATGGAGGAAACTGCTAGATTTTGGCTATGAGTTGATTAAACATATTTAGCAGCAATGCTATAATGGGTAAGATTCTTGGCATTCCCGGGTAGCTGTGTTCATAATGGAATCACTCCTATAGCTGTTATGAGTAATCATTGTACAAAAGGAACAAAAACCTTAGTGATGCCATGCGTGTCCATCACAGCCCGATAAGCTAATTAAAATCTTGTGCATGCTCTCAATTACTTAAGAACTTAAATTCTTGAAGGATAATGAATAAAAAATTAGTGCTTGAAGAGTCTTGATTTATTGATGTGGGAGAATTGAAATACTCTAGTGTATATGTTTTTCATGACAGGGAATTGAGACACTCTTAATTTTACATGATTATACTTTATTGTTCAAAGGCAAGCCTATGACTTGATTAGATGACATGGAATAAAGTTTACTCATTTGAATCATCCATGTTAACAATAATTTGTCTACGCTATAAGGATGCATAAAACCCATATGATATGCTTTCCATTACTCTAGGTATGCTAAAGTTTTTCAGATTTATAAAGTGGAGGAAACATTAGACTACCAATCATGAGTAAGATCATCATCTCGTTATTTCAGTTTAAATGTTGAGTTCCTTTTTGATTTTGGTTTTATTTCTCGAGGACGATCAAGTTTAAGCTTGTGAGGTTGATGGCTCCGAAATATAGCCATCTACGTCCACATGTAAACTAGATATTATTCATATTTTTGATGAAATATCTCTCTAAACCCTGCCAGTAATGCCTAATGATCAAAGGGGTATGCAATCCTTTCTTTCTATTTTTCCCTACAATGATAATGATGTTTGATGATGGGAATCACTACATTAAAGTCAAAGACACGAGATTTCCAACAACCCAAAGAAACCAGGAGTCGCAAAATGGAGACAGACGCTTTAACGACCAACTATACGGCGGCAATAAAATGCTGGACGTATAGTTACGTTCCTATAGTTGGCATCCACACCGCTAGGTCAAATAGAACAACTTTTGTGAAGGGACCCCTATATAAAGAGGCCTCGAGCGACGAGAAACATAACCTCTTTCTGATCATCATCCGCCCCCAGATCTCCATCCATAACACCGAAGAGCCACCGGAGGAATAGACTTAGATATAATCTCCAAACCCTTCTCCATCACCATTGCCATATTCCACTACTTGTAATAGTAGATCTCATCTTCGATTGGAAACATTGTAAGACTATTTGATATCAATCTCATGATTTCCACTACAATTTTTATGATTGTTGATCTCATCTCTATGTGTGAGTAATTCTCCTTGGGCTAATGGCTTTGGTCTAGCCATGTAGCTTTTGTGCTTATTATTTATCATATATGGGATCATGTATTAGTTTGTATGACATGATGATTATTGTATCCTCTCTTTCCTAAATCCAAGGACTTGTCGGGTACCCAAGACCCCAAGGATTGAGCTAGGTATAGGGAATATGAGTAATGACTAATCTGCAGGTTCGGAATCCCAGTGACAGAAGGGGTAGTATGGTTGTATGTGAGGGATTTACTTGGGATTAACGGTGACGTCACTATGCATATCATTAGTTCTCTTTCTTCTATGGATGATACTAGTAGGTTATTGCTATAAGTAGTTGTGGAGGCAATAGAAGTTATTGATGCACTGCCCACATATAATTTATCTTTCTCTAACAATTATATGCATACTTTATTATCATCTTTTATTTCCATCAGATGTTTTGGATAGCTATAGGTGAAACCGAACACCCTATGCCCTCTCTCTCCATCATTGACAACAACGAAAGACAACAAACTCTTGGTCCGGTAAAAACACAAAAGGAATTCTAAAACTCCCAAAGGTCCGTTAAAGCAACTTCACTATGCTTCTGCTTCCTGAGGATTCCATAAACCTAGGTCTACTAGGCAAAAAGAGCTATACTACATCCGTAATCTGGATCGAAGGTATCGGCTATCAATCATCTGGTTGACTCCTTTCTTACAGAAAGGGCACCTGAGCTCCCCCAAGTCGAGTGTGGAAAGGGATTTCGCCGATCTTGATCTTCTTCATTACATGGCGGCTCTTGTTGTTCCTGTCCTCCTTGTTAAGGTCCACGTCACTAGAATCTACCTGTAATGTATGAAGTGCAAACAGAAATGAGCGTAGATGTTCGAGAAACCATTCCAAGTTACTTTGAAAACAATAATATATTTATACAGGTTCAACAGCTCAGTATGGCTATCTCCCTGGATCGCTCCTAAATTAAGATTGTCCGTGTTCTTTATAACTTAATAAATCTAGAATGTTGATTCATTGATAGCAGACTAAATCTCTGCATGACCTGGTTTGTACAGTGCATCCAATCATTAGGACTAGATTAACGAGTTCATGAACATATTAGAAGTTACATCTACAGCCCTAGAAGAAAATATGAAATATGGAGAAATATATGTACCTCTAGGTACATGAGGCATGTTCGTCGAACTCCTCGCCCTTATCGGGGGCTCCAAAGTGGTCTAAACTGGCGAGAAAATTGTCCTCATAAGGGTCGAACTGGACGTCCTCCTCGCGATTGGTTGCATGCTACTCCTCCAGATCTGTAGTGGGAATCACCTCATCACACATAGCAGGAGCAACCACCCCGGCGGCGACGCCCGCTGACTCACATCCACGCACTGGCTTCATGACGTCGAAATGGAGAAGGTTGGTGGTTGTACGGTGAGGTTTGTGGGGTTTTGCTAGATCAGGCAGAGGGAGGAGTGGATGAGTGCGAGGGACATGATGAAGACGGCTGGGTTTTAAATGCAGGGACGTTAGGTCTCCAGAAGGAGCCCTCCTTGTTGAGGCCCAACTCGTGGCGCGTTAGGAAGCTCTTCGGCCACCGGCTGGTGCATGGCAGGTTCATACAATGGGGCCTGTTGGAAGTGAGTTTGCAAGCGCACTGCATAAAAATCAGATAGGCCTTAGTAAAATCTAGTGAAAAGAATTGCAGTGCCCGTGGATAACCCATTGGTATTTCCATGTGACAAGTAGTAGGATTTTCAGACGATATTACTTAATTTGACAAATGTGACATGACCACTCGACGAATTATTTAATTTATGGCTCAGTGTTCCTTCCTATAGAAGTGTCGCTGAGAAAGACGTGCCCCTTAAAAATCCAATGGATAAAACAGGGGGCGTGGTTACTAGGCCAGATGGCATGTGGACATCCATGCATTCTCACGCTATAGTTTGAACGGCACGACGTGTGCAACTATCCACGTTGGATCATAGAGCATCAACGGTTTGTGCGCATGATCCGCGTGACAATTGTGTCAACCAATCAAGGCGTAGCACCCAGAGTGGGCACACATTTGGGCTTTTGTGATAGTTTGTGACTAACAGAGAGATCAAAAGTGAGTAGTATCAAAAAACCAAGGGCAAAACAGACTAAGGGATTCAAATATAAAGTAGAAACATATTTTAAAAATCAAAATGCGTTTTCTAATCAATGAAATATAGCTTGACCAACATCAAATTATTTGCAATTCAAATATACTCTTGTGTGATAGAGGTTGCATCACCACATCCACTTGAGTGTGTGTGGTCATGTGGATCAAGGTGGTTTTGAAAAGAACACATGCAGTGATTCTAGTGTACTATATGTGTCAAACCATGGTCATGAAGCCCTAAAAACCCATGGAATGCAACTTCCACATGGAATGTGTAATCCATGGACCTCACATTTCTAAATCAGAAGCCGGTATAACCTGGATATGGGGAGGACGTACTACCGTGGAAGCCGCGAGGCCGCCCACAAGCAGTCCTCAATGGCAGGGCACGGTACCGGCCAACCATTCACCCTAGTTTTCATGGTATAGCTTCGAGTGTGAGAAGCGTGACTAGCTGGCTGCGAGTCTAACATACACAAGTGAGTATGTATGCTAGTGACATAAAGAGTACATCAGAGAAATTCCATCTAAAAGAAATACAAATATATTGCAACACCATTAAGGCAAGATCCAAATTATATAGATAGTAGTAATAATATTTTAGGATTATATCCTCATACATCACTCAACAAATCATTAGGCGAAGGCGGAAACTCATATATGAGTACGGATTAAGAGTCAAATCAGCATAAGATGCCACACAAATAAGTACATTCCCACCCACTGATCTTAGAGATCTCCATCCCCGGAATCTCTACGCAAGAGGGTCGTTGCCTCTATCATCGTCCTCATCGATGCAGTAGCCTCCATATGGATGTCCCTGACAACCTAATCAATCGACCCTAGGGCACTCAGCAAGTCTTTATGCATCTAATGGGAACAAGCATAGGGTGACGCAATTACATCGAAAGATAAATATCTAACAGTTCTACAAAGACACACTACAAGATCTGGCCAACCAGATATGGACGGGGGCTCATTAATTAGGACCAACAGTTATATAAGTGACATAAGTAAATATCGCTCGTCTTCCTTCTCGCTTACCGAACGAGAAGTCAGAAGAACATCCCATCTATTTTCAAATTAAACACGGTACTTTATTTATACTTCTCTATGATCGAGAAACTGTGCTCCAAGTCGTCCATAATCATGGAAACGGATTTCAGAAAGATTTACCATGCAGGAGTGCAAAATAGCAACACACGCACGATTAACCCCGGGAAGAACCAAATAAAAAGCAACATGGCATCACAACAACGCATTCACAAGATTCAAAAATGATTTTAGGTATTTAGGTACCTCGTTGTCCAAAGACTCGCACAAATCCTACACATGCAATTATACGACTCGCATGACTCAAACAACTTGTGTAGTAATGGCTCATAGGATTAAGGATACAAGCTTCGATGGGGTTTAAAAGTGAAGACTATGTAGTACTTGGGATTTCAATTTAATGCGAATTGGGACACCATGATGCAAGAATAAAGATAGAGGCATAGATGCTATATGTAATTCAAGCATGGAGAATTGCTTGCTTGTTAGCTCAAAACTAGGATAACAGGGATCCTGGTAGTACTCTTGGTTCTCCTGATAACTCCCTTGCTCGGCATCAATCCGGAATAAGAACCAAACACACAAAGAGCCATAATAAATAAAGTATGCATCAAGAAAAACAAGGTATGCCATGATGGAATGACGCACAATTACATGGTATAACATACCATGGCATCGATGAGGTGTAAGAACAATAATAAAACACTTTAATTAATTATTTAGTCATGTTTTTCTCCCATAAACGTTGTTGTATACTTAATATCTATATGATGCATGCTTCATTTGATATTACGGAATACATAATTAGAACGGATCGTCGTGCTGATCGATTTAGATATATTATTTGTCAAATTCAGAGTTACGGAATTAAAGGTATGAATTTATTTAGAAATTTGCATTAAATAGTAATTATTAGTTTGAAAATTTTAAATGCCCAGAAATTATTTTAAATACCATATCCATATTCCTGGCATTTTTTGATTACAATTCATATATCATTTGTATTATTTGAATAAATTAATTTAAAACAATATTAAATGCAAAAAAATTAAAATTAGGGTCAAAGTCAAAGGTTTGACTAGATAGAGTTGACTCATAAAATGTTTGAAGACATATTTGAATTAGCATTCAAAACCCATTTATATTTAATATTAAGTTTTTATTCAAATTCAAATTCATTTAAAATTTATGAATTATTTGATATATATTCATATTCGAGAATTTTTATTGAATTAGAAAATACACAGGGTTTTTCTTACTCAGAGCAATCCTACTCACATTCATTGATAGGTGGGGTCTAGGAAGCCAGCGGGTCCACATGTGCGTGACCCAGCAGCTGGGTGAGACGTGTGCATGCCAAGGATAGCGGGTTAAGTTTCGAAAAGTGCACTTACCTTTCATAAAAACGATTGGATGGGTCTGGCTCTAGGTGTATCATAGGTGGGGTCGTTGGGGATGCCGGGTTGATGTCGCAAAAGAGCAAGGGGTATGTGGAAAGTGGTCATCGATACTGAATCATCATTGTTTATTGTGTTCTATGAACCTGACGGACAGGTCACAGCTATAGTCAAAACATATGCCGCTAGGGATCAAACTGGCGACCCTGGGCATGGGCTAGCAGGGCGGAGCCACTGCGGTGGTTGTGGGTTAGTGCTAGGATAGGTCCTCGGCGTAGGATAAGATGCAGAAGCTCGTCACAGACGAGCATAGACGCGGTGGAGCCGGGCTAGCATTCCATGTCTGGCGGCACGATCAGTTGGCGTTCTAGGGGCTGGGTTGGGGCGATCTAGTGCGGTACAGCAAGGTGAGGACGGTGAGGCTCGCGTGCAGCC
Organism: Avena eriantha; assembly: GCA_910589775.1. NCBI lineage: Eukaryota > Viridiplantae > Streptophyta > Magnoliopsida > Poales > Poaceae > Avena > Avena eriantha. Next base: position 341,957,158 of record OU342742.1, on the reverse strand, counting down.
GTGGTGCACACTGCTATAGTAGCCCGCAAGCATGACAGCGGTAGGCGCTGGCTCACAGGATCTGCTCGACGAAACGAGCCGGCACTACATGAAGCAAGCAAGACAAAGAGAATGTCTGGGAGATCAGGCTGCTCACCATAGGCCCGTTGGTGGTTTTGATGTTGGTTGGGGCAACAGCGATCTGCGATGATGCTGGTGACCCGACGATCTAGGGTTTCGGTCAGCATGCTCCTGGTACTACGGGTTCTAGCGCTTCCCTTCCTTGAATCCTTTAACTGGTGTGGTCATCTGGTCCTGCTAGGCTTCCTCTACGACCTAGGTCCTCTCCCCCTTCACTCTAGCACCGGGGACAAGATAGAACCCAGGGGGCGGCTATGGTGGGTAGGAGGCTAACAGAGGAGGAAGGAAGGGAAGTAGGCGCTGTTGGGCATCGCCCTTGAAGGAACTGACCGCCAGGTTGGTGGTTTTGGGTTGATAAGGGCAGGGGAGGCATGACACATGGGCTCGGGTGGGTTTGCAAAAAGTAACCGGCTTACTTTCTTTCTCTCTTTCTCTCGGGTTAGGTTAGAAGGAAGGTGACCAGGGAGAGGTAGGGGTGTCTCTAGTTTGGTCTTGAACTTCTTGGTTAGCAAGAAAGAAGGGAGGGTTAGCTAGGAGGGGAGGTGTGTTAGATGCACATGGCATCAAGTAGATAGGGTTAGTGTGGTGGTGGTGAGGTGTGGAACTGGTTTGGTTTAGCCAAACCAAGCCAAAGAGGGATGGCCTCGGGTAGGTAGGTTAGAAAAGGGTTTAGTTAGATGGGTAGGTTTGGTTTAGGTTTCTTTCTCCTCTTCTTTTCTTTTTCATTTAATTTTGTTTTCAAAACAAGCATCTAAACAAGCTTCCCAAAAGAACTAAGATCAAATTAAAACAAAAAGAGAAAACATATATGTGGAGTGAAGGTTAGCTATCATGGCATGAATTGAATTGAAACATTGGTTTGAATTCAAAACAAGCAATCCCCCATGAGACCAAAAGGATTCAAATAGATGAATATGAGGGAACTTTGCATGGCCCATTCATATGTAACAAATGACATTGTTAATGGTGAGAACCATTAAAACACATCATGTGCATTTATTTAGACATGCATTCAAATTTGAATAAGGCCAAACCAAAATAGACAAGCTTGCTTCCCATATGGAATGGATGGTATCTGAACATGTATGAAAGTAAATTGGTGAAATTAGTGGGTATTTCCCACTAAATCAACATATAGCCAATAATACATTCTTACATGATCATATATGCAAAAACAAACCATATGGAAGCTAGATAGGATATTCTACTCACATAGCATGCAAAGGTGGCCATGAGGCTCCACACATTTAGTATTTTTAAAATAACATATATCATATATGGGAGCATGTAGAAATATAAGTGGATCCATCCCAACACACATGATCTAGATATAAATAACAAATAGAATTGCAATGGATCATATATAATTAGGATGGTGGAATTTATGGATAGAATCAAAGAAAGGTGGTGGAGTTTCAAAATATATGCCGCCAACTCAACTTGAGCAACAAGCAATATATCAAGAACCAAATACAATATATCAAGAGGCAAATACAATTAATAAGAATACAAATGCATATGAAGGAAGAACCAAATAAAAGGTGCTTTAATATGATGCTCAGATGCAAGGTGGCATGGTTACATGTGCATGATATTATGCAATGCAATTATGATATGTAGGAAGTAGCATTATGTATATAAACCAAGTAGCATTACAGTTGTTAGACAATTGGGATGCTACAGAATGTTGCACTAGTGTGAGAGAGGTTCCATCACCAAATCCACTTGATTGTGTGTGGTAATGTGGATCAAGGTGGTTTTGAAAAGAACACATGAAGTGACTCTAGTGTACTCCATGTGTCAAACCATGGACAAGAAGCCCAAAAAAAACCTGGAATGCAACTTCCACTTGGAATGTTGCACAAGTGTGATAGAGGTACCATCACCACATCCACTTGAGTGTGTGTGGTCATGTGGATCAAGTTGGTTTCAAAAAGAACACATGCTATGACTTCTGTACTCCATGTGTCAAACCATCGTCAGGAAGGCCAAAAAAACCTTGGAATGCAACTTCGACATGGAATGTTGCACCAGTGTGACAGAGGTTCCATCACCACATCCACTTGAGTGTGTGTGGTCATGTGGATCAAGGTGGTTTTTAAAAGAACACATGAAGTTACTCTAGTGTACTCCATGTGTCAAACCATGGTGAGGAAGCCCAAAAAGCCCCTAGAATACAACTTCCACATGGAATGTTGCACCAGTGTGACAGAGGTTGCATCATCACATCCACTTGAGTGTGTGTGGTAATGTGGATCAAGGTGGTTCTAAAAATAACATAACCAGTGACTCTAGTGTACTCCATGTGTCAAACCATGGCCAGGAAGCCCAAAAATCCCCTGAAATGCAACTTCCACATGGAATGTTGCACCAGTGTGATAGAGGTTGTATCACCACATCCACTTGAGTGTGTGTGGTCATGTGGATCAAGGTGGTTTTGAAAAACAACACTTGCAGTGACTCTAGTGTACTCCACGTGTCAAACCATGGTCATGAAGCCCAAAAAAGCCTGAAATGCAACTTCCACATGGAATGTTGCACTAGTGTGACAGAGGTTGCGTCACCTCATCCACTTGAGTGTGTGTGGTAATGTGGATCTATGTGGTTTTGAAAAGAAAACATGATCCATGACTCTAGTGTACTCCGTGTGTGAAATCATGGCCAGTAAGCCCAAAAATCCCCTACAATGCAACTTCCACATGGAATGGTGCACAAGTGTGACAGAGGTTCCATCACCACATTCACTTGATTGTGTGTTGTAATGTGGATCAAGGTGGTTTAGAAAAGAACACATGGAGTGACTCTAGTGTACTCCAGTTATAGAACAATGGTCTGGAAGACCAAAAACACCCTGGAATGCAACTTACACATGAATGTTGCATCAGCGTGACAAAGGTTCCATCACCACATCCACTTGAGTGTGTGTGTTCATGTGGATCAAGTTAGTTTTGAAATGAACACATGAAGTAACTCTAGTGTACTCCATGTGTCAAACCATGGTCAGGAAGCCCAGAAAAACTGGAATGCAACTTCCACATGGAATGTTGCACCAATATGTTAGAGGTTAGATCCCCACACTCACTTGAGTGTGTGTTTTCATGTGGATCAAGGTGTTTATGAAAACAACACATGCAATGACTATATTGTACTCATTTGTCAAACCATGGTCAGGAAGCCCCAAACCCCCTAGAATACAACTTCCACATGGAATGTTGCACAAGTGTAATAGAGGTTGCATCACCACATCCAGTTGAGTGTCTATGTGTGATATGTGGATCAAGGTGGTTTTGAAAAGAACACATGATCAATGAATATAATGTACTCCATGTGTCAAACCATGGTCAGGAAGGCCAAAAATCCCCTAGAATGCAACTTCCACATGGATTGGTGCACCAGTGTGATAGAGGTTCCATCACCACATCCACTTGAGTGTGTGTGGTCATGTGGATCAAGTTGGTTTAGAGAATAAAACATGAAGTGACTCTAGTTTACTCCATGTGTCAAACCATGGTGAGGAAGCCCAAAAAGCCCTTGGAATGAAACTTCCACATGGAATGTTGCACAAGTGTGATAGAGGTTGCAGCACCACATCCACTTGAGTGTGTGTGTTCATGTGGATTAAGGTGGTTTTGAAAACAACACAGACAGTGACTCTAGTGTACTCCATGTGTGAAACCATGATCAGGAAGCCCAACCGCCCTAGAATGCAACTTCAACATGGAATGTTGCACCATTGTGGCATAGGTTGCATCCCCACATCCACTTGAGTATGTGTGGTACTGTGGATCAAGGTGGTTTTGAAAAGAACAGATTGATAAATGACTCTAGTGTACTCCATGTGTCGAACCATTGCCAAGAAGCTGAAAAATCCCCTAGATTGCAACTTCCACATGGAATGTTGCACCAGTATGAAAGAGGTTCCATCACCACATCCACTTGAGTGTGTGTGGTCATGTGGATCAAGGTATTTTTGAAAAGAACACATGATCAATGAATCTAATGTACTACAAGTGTCAAACCATGGTGAGGAAGACCAAAAGGCCCCTTGAATGCAACTGCCACATGGAATGTTGCACTTGTGTGACAGAGGTTCCATCAGCACATCCACTTGAGTGTGTGTGGTCATGTGGATCAAGGTGGTTTTGAAAAGAACACATGTAGTGCCCACTACTAGGAAAAATCCTACTCGAGGCGCACCATAAAAGTCATTCGAGGCGCATAAGGGATGCGCCTCAAGGCCCGCGCTACTAGAATTTTTTACCTGAGGCTCATACAGATGCGCCTCATATTCGCAGGATATGCGAGTCGCACATCGCTATGTTCCTCGTATATATTTATATAAGGCGCATATCGATATGTATATACGAGGCGCATATCGATATGCGCCTCTTATGTCCAGGGTATACAAGGCACATACCAGATGCGCCTCAACTGTGTATGAAACATGCGCCTTGAGTATGACTAGGATATGCGCCTCTAATAGCTTTAAAAATGCGCCTCTAATATTATTTTCGAATTTTAAATTTTACAGAACCACAGTACAGTCCAGAATACATAGTTCACATGTATTATGCAATCCAAAATATAGTATAAACAACATAGAATTTCTAGAAAGTTTCAATTGGCCAAAACATAGTATAGAACTAACATGAATACAAGTACATCATACGTCAACTTGAATTAATCCACGACATACGAGAGTTCACACATCAACCAACTACTACATCACACACAACACCAAGATCACATCTCTTGGGGACCGAGTACAAGTTCACAATCACATTACAACTACACGACGAAGCTCTCTAGGTGAAGTACAGCACACAACCTACCATGAAGAGAAAGGTGGTGATCACGATGACGTTCCTCCACTTCTTCCTCCCGTGCTTCCTCCACTTCTCTTCCGCCACCTCTCTACTCTTGTAGCCTTTGTAGCTATTGCTCGAGAAGTTGGTTACTTGCTTTTGGTAGTCTTTCCACTCCTCGTACACACCTGGAACCCTACGACGTACACAACATAGCACTTCTTCGCCATCTCCTATACACAAGATATATGATATTAGCTATGTTAGTGGAAAGAAATAGCAGTTCACAAGATAAGATCATGCATATATATGGGTGCCTCATACTTAGGTTGGGCACGGAAATAACAATGTCGCTGATGGATATGGTGTGGCAAGTAGAGGAAGCTCAAATTACAAGTCTACTTGGCACAGCATATCCAGCCGCAAACAAACAAAGTCCACAATCAACACAAGGCAGAAAAGCACCAATCCATCACACAGCACCAAGTGTGTGTGCCAAGTTCACATCTCTCGGGGCCGGAGCGAGTACAAGTTCACAATCACATTACAACTCAGACACGGAGCTCTAGGTGATCCTTTTTATGCGATCGGTATCCCCCATCTCCTCATCGGACGAGGTATCCTCTTCCTCCATCTCCTCTTCTCGCGGCATGAATTCCGGGTCCTCTTGTCATTCCATCTCCTACATCTTCTCCCAACAGGTCTTCTTTGTAGAAGTTCCCGGCTCGGACATGTCTAAAAACAAAAAGAAATGGAACTAATGAGAACCAAAATTCACAAAAAAATTAGGCATGACCTTTGATAATTTTCTAGACCTAAGAGTGCTAGAAATTCACCGAAATATAAATGAATCAACATTCTGGCAAAACAGTGGCATCTCAAAAAGAAAATAAACCTGCACAAAAAATGTCCTACATAGGCACAAACACAACCAGCAAGACACGTATACTACCATATGCCCATCCCATATAAGCGTAATAGCCTTACTTCAGGTCATGCATTTTTATTAATTAATATTTAATAGTGATCAGATTAAAGTAATCAGATATATATGCATAAAAACATGACCAGTTCCACACCTGGTTATCACTTCTTCCACCCCAAGATACACAGAGTCAAGAACCAACACAGAAAACAATTCAATTATCCACAAGACAACCAAGATGCTTAATCTTGCTCAGATTCATCCTGCATCATGAGTGTAGAGATTCAACAGAAAAAAAAGTAGGGACATAAATTATGCAACTAAGTGAAAAACAGTAGGGACAGTCCTGCTTCGCTTCCTCAGCACCTCTTCAAGTTGTTAGAAGCTTCAACTGATTATTGCTTCCTCTGTTCGTAAATATAATATGCCCTAATGGTTCAATTTAAACTGCTACAATTTGTTAATTTAGGAACAAATAGAGTAACAAGTAAAAGCTAATCTTATGCGCATTTGTGCAAGATATATACATGGAGAAATAATGTGACTGCATTTTCCTTTGCCCCACAGTTTTTTTTCTAGGACGGAGAGATTACTGTATGATGCAATGCTAGGAATACCGCACAACAGGTCTAACTACTTTATTATAAGAGCAGCTTTGGAGTCCAAAGTGAAAATCTTGCTTCTAGAATACAATAAGATAACCTCGACCAAATTATATAGGCATGGATTAAATGCTTCTGCATTTTGTAAGGCCTCACCTACACTCGTATCTATAATAATTTGGCCTTAGTCCTTCTTGCGTAATATATAATACCATCCATGTATTGATCTTCCCCAGAAACACCACAAGCACACAAAAGAATTTAGACAACTAGCAGTTGCTTGTACTAGTAAGTTGTAGGGCCTAAAAATATGAGCTCTTGTGGAAATGAGAGGTACCAGAAAATAAGTCGGCTCGAACGGAGTCGTATCCTCTAACACCCCTCCGTGATGTTACTGCTTCTGCGGAAATCTTAGCCGGCCACGAGAAGACAGAGGGTTCCGGTTGAAGGTCTTACTAAGACATGTTGAGGATCACAGTAAGCGGAAAAGTTCATAATCTTTCATCATCCTCCTCTCCCTCACAGTAGTTGTCTCTTTTGTTTCTTCTTGGCTTGTTCCACCTCAAGAACATTGCCTAGGCAGACCTAGCAACAAATGCACAATCACTGATATGCAACAAGTGCTTAGGCCTTTCACAATGGACCGTTTCTAAGCGCTCTATCATAGGAAGTGTCATATTTTAAGAAACGGTCTCTACAATGGGCTGTTTTTTAAGGGTGTATCTTATGAGTTCATGCATTTAATGATTTGGGGCTCATGCATGCATAGGATTGGACTAGCCAATTTTTCTGTCTATGGTTGCGTGCAGGAGGTGTAGCTTAGCTAAGATACAACATCACTCTCTTTCATCATTAACTATAGTGCCACATAAGCAAATTGCCTAGGATATAGAGCTAAGATACACCCATTGTGAAAGACCTTAGGAAGCTAAGTAGGTATAGAAATTCCACATCAAGGATTGATGACTCGGGGCAACTTCAGCAGGGGAATCTTGCTGCTGCGCCGTCTCTTTCTCCAGCTACAAGTCACAAGGAGAGTAATTGGGGTGGGGTCGGCAGCAACTGCGTCTCCTTTAAGGGAGACGCTGTCAAATATAGATGACAGCTCCTTTAGTGCCAGTAAACATGCTAAAGGAGAGGGGAGAGAGGGAGAGAGGGCAGAGAGCGATTCTCACCACCAAGACGAGGATGATGATGAGCGCGCGGACAACTACGAGCTCCTCCACAGCCTACGGCAGACGTGGACAGCGACACTGGACTCGACGGCGGTGGCCGGCGTGCGGCCGACTAGCTCGACAGCGGCATGATGGGATCGTGAGCAGAGGAGAATACTGAACTGAATCGCGTGTGTCGTCTCTCGATCAATACATAGCCAACATATGCGAGGCGCATTTCTATGAATGTGTCTCTAGTATAATCTTATGCGAGTCGCATTTCAGCAAGATGCGCCTCTAGTATAATCGTTTACCACTACTCGAATAACAAGCGCAGTGCAAAAGATAACATAAAATAGTCATTTGACCAATGGGTATCCGCACAACTCAATCCCCTCCATTCTATGGGCACACAGGTTCGATTCTTGGTCCACACTTTTTTTGTCTTTTTCTAAAGGATATTTTAATTGTTAAATCATTGTCCAATATTAATATATGATGCTAGTGGTACTGAATGTTTATTCGTCCCAGCAACATTTTACTACAAAATATATATGAAGTGTGAAAGGATCCACACTAACCATAGAGAAAACATCTATGTATAAGCATGCACTTGTACTCGATGAGAGACATCTAAAAGTCTTAGTCCTAGTGATATAGCTTGATAATGAGCCTTGATGACACTTAAACACCTGCTAATATGAGCAATTATGCCTCGGGTGAAGGAACAATGCAAGTTTGTTGGATTTCAGCCAAGATTGGTTTGGAGCATGGAGAACCGAGTAGGCTTTTGCTGCTGACTCCAATGCAAGGTGGAGCAATCTGTGAATATTTTGGTTGAAGTGCTAGTCATAGATGCCTGATAGATGCTTGCAGTAGCCCAAAAGAAGTCATGGGTGAAGTGATAGATGCCTGATAAATGCCTCAAAATGGAATAAAGCAGAATTGCCTTTGGTTGCATTTACTTGTCACTGTCATTTTCATTTGGATGAAGTTCTAGTGATCATCTTTGAACAGTGCGCTGTTCTACTTGTGTGTGCATGGTCTTGTCCACATGTGCTCTTATATGTCAATAAAAGCTAGCACACACTGCGTTGGCATTTCATTCCCAGCTATGGAGACCAAGTTTTACACAAGGAGAAGCAAGGAAGAGAAGGAGGAGAGGAAGGCTACTAGGGGACTTGAGAAGTCGGGTGACGTAGCAGTGCCAGATGAACCAAATAATAGTAGAGAATGCAGCCATTTGCCAAGGTTTGTTCAAAAGAAATGCTCCTTTGCCTAAATAAGTTCCATCGAGGTTGCTTCCTGAGCTCAAAGCAACTAGTTCATTGTTGCTTAAAAAAGGCTTTGAGTATTGCAAAGATAGGATCAACATGTTGTCGAAAAAGAAGAAGGTGAAGTTTAGTGAAGGCAACGGGTAGAAGAAGAAGGTCAGTTTTTCTATGAATAAAATACACCTACTAGAGTTGAAGTAGTACTTGCATGTGCTTGTAGCAGGATGCATGAACTTTATGTATGTGCTTGTGGAAGGATGATGTGTATGTGTTTGTACAAGGATAAACTATGAATAAAATGCATTGCAAAACTATGTGCCAAAATAAGATAGATGTGCCACATAAATGTAGTTTCAGGATATATAATTATAAGGTTGCTACAAGTGCCATGTCAACTAAACTGAATATTCATAGGATATATAAGTATAAGATTTTAGGATATATAAATGTAGTGTTGATACTGAACTAAATCGCGCGGTGATGATACTGAACTGAATCTTGGTACAACCAAGTGCAACATACAAGGCGCATTTAGACACATGCATCTCGAGTATAATATTATGCGAGGCACATTTCAGAAAGATTTGTCTTGTATAAACATTTTTCACTACTCAAAAGAAGCGCGGTGCGGAAGCTAACACAAAAAGTCATTAGCCCAGTGGCTAGCCACATAGTCCAAACCCTTCCATTCTCTAGGCACACAGGTTCGATTCGTGTTGTCCACACTTTTTTGGTCTTTTAAAAAAAGGACATTTTAATTGTTAAATCATTGTCCACATTAATATAAACTACAAATATCTTTAAGTATTTTAAAGATCAAATTACCATATAAATTCTATCCAATTAGCATACAAAAATGGTAATTAAGAATGTGCCTAAAATTAATATGAACTATAAAAAATAGTCTAAATATTTTAAATATCTAGTATTGGGCCACTCACCTTATTCGAGGCGCACCTAATCCATATGCGTGTCAAGTAGTTGAACTACTCAAGGCGCATATGCATCAGGTGCGTCTCGAATAAGGGCGGCAGCGAGATCCGATTCGTACATGAAATATAGGACACGCACCCTTCAGAGATGCGCCTCCAGTATTCAAATATACAAGGCGCACCCAGTAGAGGCGCATCTGTGAAGGGTGCGTCTCCTATAATCCTATCTCCTATAGGGTTTTCCCGATTAGTGGACTCTAGTGTACTCCATTTGTCAAACCATGGTGAGGAAACCAAAAAAGCCCTAGAATGCAACTTCCACATGGAATATTGCACCAGTATTACGGAGGTTCCATCATCACATCCACTTGAGTGTGTGTGGTCATGTGGATCAAGGTGGTTTTGAAAAGAACACATGAAGTCACTCCAGTGTACTCCATGTATCAAACCATGGCTAGGAAGCCCAAAAAGCCCTTGGAATGCAACTTCCACATGGAACGGTGCACCATTGTGACAAGGGTTCCATCATCAAGGTGGTTTTGAAATGATCAAGTTGGTTTTGAAAAGAACGCATGTAATGACTCTAGTGTACTACATGTGTCAAAACATGGTGCACCAGTGTGTGGTCATGTGGATCAAGGTGGTTTTGAAAATAAAACATGATCACGGAGGTTCAAGATTTGATTGTAACCTTAGTGTCCAATGGTGGCTATTAGATCGAGCCTTCTAGAAGGCCCACTACTATGAAGACACTTGTTCTATGTCCCGATTGTCTTCTAGAAGGCGCACCCCCCCGTGAAAACACTTTCTCTATCCTGATTGCTACTGACCATTCGTTTGAGACACATGGATGATTAGGATGGTTCTTTGTAAGAGCAATCCGTGAGTAGGCTGTTTTGCGACATGATTGACCATGCTTACTGTTCACTTATATTAATATTATTTCAAGTCCACTCTACCCGACGATCTATAGAGCTCATGTCTGAGCACGTCTCCTCCACATCCCCCCCTCCACCCCACTCGCCATGCCAGGACGACGCCATCGGTATTTCGTGTGCCATGCCCGAATGACAGCCGCTGAATTTCAGCTCACTACCTTCAGGTAAGAAATCATTTAACTAGCGTTTGAAAATATCTTACATGTTCCTTCTATCGGCTTAACTAACTACAGATCCTTTATCTGATTTCTCGATGAACTTCATATGTGGGAGCCGATGAAGGAGGAGTACGGGCTGCTGCACCCAGAGAATCTGAAGAACATCGCGTGTAACATCCAGGCGATGTACCCGCTCGTGTGCTCCCACCAAGGATGCTTTTGCGATTTCTCCTAATACGAACTCCTCGGGCATGAGCTCGCGTACTCGCTCGTGCACGGAGCCCGGCTACAACTACACCGGCCCGCTGGCAGAACTCGTGGGCCACCTTGTAGAGGATCACTACATCAAAGTGATTAGGATCACATACAGCCACGCCCAAATTCTACAAGAGGATGTGTCGTACCCTGACTCGGCATGGCACCGACTCATTTTAGAGGGGGAGGACGGCTATGTTTTCGTCCTAACCATCACCGCCAGCATTCCAGGACTGAAGTTGGGCCCACCATCATGTGTGCAGTATGCGTCAGGTCATTCTTGAGCACCTGGCCCCTGTACACGGTGCGCATGTGGGCGCACGCCCAGCCGTCGTCATCCGATACCATGCATGTGATAGCCGACACGCCGAGCTGCCCAACACCGGGCGAGGTGGTGTTTTTGCAGACCTGAGGTCGGTCCTATGTTTACCATCTAACTACCTTGTCGGTGATGGAACATCTAGGAAGATGCATTTCAAAATTTGTATCGATAATACAGATAGGGAGTTTTAGTACTTTTCCTATCATTAAATGTAAGACTTAAGCGATGCTACTATGATGTGGAGAGCATACGTGTCATGTGAATGTATCGCAGTTGCAGTTTTTTAATACTCCTTAATAATTTGACGAGTTAACTTATCTGACGAACAATAATAATTGGCATCCGTTTTTTGTTGTCATGTTGCAAAGTCTCCTTGCTCTGGACAAAGTGGAAATACCGTGTGCTCCCACCTGACAATGTCACGTGTTCTATGGGCCCACCTGCCAGTGTCATGTCCCCTTTACTTCTCTTCCTTCCCCTTGAAGTCACTGTCCCCACTTCTCTTCCATCCTGCCGTAGCCACAACTAGCAAGCTGACGGCGCCTCCAGCGATCTCTTCCACAGCCCTTAATTTCCTTCTTTTCTCTGGAGGTTGTAATCTGACTTTGTGGGTTTCTTTACATGTAATCTACGTGGATCCTACCGCATGCAAATGGCACAAAAATAATTTATAAAGTGAAAACACGTACACCCTATTATTGAACTAAACATAACTATCCATATTTCTCATTATACCTCGCCAAACTCATTACAATAATTATACTCGCACTAAACACAACCAAAATTGCAACCAGCCTAAAAAATATCTAAACCCAGATGATGGCACTATTGTTAGAGTCCACCTCGATTGCTGACCCTGCCTTGCCCAACATCGGCGTTCTGCATTGCTTCATCGCCGTCATCCTCCACATCGGAAGCAACAATGACAGAAGGGACAGGGGTGGCATCGACCGATCCCCGTCGTGCCTGGCGGCTCTAGCTCGAGCTTGATACCACATCAGTTCTTCTACAGATAGGAAAGGTCGAGCTCGAAGACACATCACAACAGTTTGGCCCAAGATACCATGTCCATTTGATACTGCGATTGTAGGATCTCCGAGTGGATCTGCCGCAGCGAGCGCGACCGCGAGTGTTGGAGTGGAGGATCTACCGGCATGAGCCATGACAAGTTTTGAGGGTGTACGGGGTGGAAGAGTGTGGGACAGGCGTGTCTAGTTCCTCAGTAAGTACACCCAGCGATATGTACATGGGCATGGTGCCAAAATATTACGGTTAATGCATGCAAGATGGGCTTTGAACAACCAAGGTGCGAGCTTTGGTTGATAAGTCTGCATGTTAAGCCCCCCACTTGTCATGCCAATGTAGATGGTAGCATTCTCCTCAAGTTATGTGGGATAAGTCACCTTCACTGCGCCCCCGCTCTAACATCCAAGCCTCCTCTCTCCTCTGGCCTTGTTCCCCTCGCTCATGGCTCATAGCTCATGCAGTTCATCTCGGGCGGAATCAGGGTCGGCTCAACGCCGACAGCTGGGTACCCCCATCAGGTACCGGAAGATGCCATATGATTACTACCATGAGATATTGTGTTTGTGCGGTGAGAATATGCCGAGATGGATTTCGTGGACCGATGAAAATACTGCAGGAAAATTCAGCAAAGGCAGCATCAAAGCCATAGCTTCTTATGCTAGGTACAATGGTAACCCGGATCCGAGAAGCATAATGTAATTTTTTTTGTTTGCGTCAATTGTTCGTAGGAAGGGAGAGGACCTGGTCATGACAAGTTTGTGTGGATCAAAAATCCCCTCACAGGTTTTCACAAAGAGCTTGTTCAGGATCTTCGTGATGACGTGAGGGACAGGAAAGAGGAGATTCGTGCATTGGAGCGACAGATCCGGGAGCTTCGCTAGATGCAGGGGAGGTAGGAGCAGGGATTTGGGGAGATTGATGGGCTCAAGATTAGGCCAAAAAGTGGAAACAATTTCCACATTATTTGGGCATTATATGTTGCCTTTGCTATTTATGTTGCCATATCGTTGTCTAGCTGCTGAAATAAGTTACTGCTTCATGGAGTGTAGCAGCTTGGAACTTGTTTTTCAGCTCAGAACCTTATAATATGTGTAATCCCAAAAACATAGATTTATTATGTTCCTAAATAATTTATTTCGGTGCCACTAACATGCATAAAATTTGGAGACCCCCCCTTAGCAATCGTGGTCACGGTGCTACAATTGTTCAGATAGTAGTGGCACAGTCACAATTTTGGATTCAACTAGTGACTTGGCCATGTCCAAACCTCAAGTCGTGATACATTTTACTCCGTGAACGGGGATAGATTGTTTCTCCCGACAAGTTCCATGCACACAGCTCCAGAATTTAACCGAACTACATATATAGGTTCAAGTTCAACACATTATTAGGCTTCTACATTGCCTACTGGCTTCCCCTGCTTGGCTGCCAACTTTCTTGCCTTCACGTCCACTAGCTTCTTCATGTCCTTCCTTCTTCCTCTTCCTAGGTGCCAATTTTCGTACCTTCACATACTCTGCATCTCTGGGTCAAGGGAAGTCAGGACAATCAGCACCAGAATCATGTACAACATCATCACTCCACTTGTTTTGATTTTTCCCGTAGCAAAATCACTAAGTCGGTAGTCATGTTTCTTACCTTGCGCTTCTTGTCAAAGAAACAAGACATGGCTAACTACCTAATATCTACGGAGTAAACAAAAAAAATGAAGGCACCATCTCATACCTAGGTTTGGTAGCATTAAGGGGACATCCGCTACTCTAAGATGGCAAGTCTTGCATTGGTTTTTGCCCTTCTTGCTACCGCTAAACGTTAAACCTGTCTTCTCAAGAAAATTCTTAAACCTCTTCACATGAGGTCTTCCTCTGCTGTTTTTTGTAACTGGCCGGCACACCTCGAAACTCAGTTGGATTTGAGACCATTGAGATGGGTCTATACAGGGCTCTACGGAAACAGCGTACATAGATCTCAACTTTTCTAGAGAGAATTTGTCACACAAATATTGATTCAAATGTGGTAGAGTTCTTTTCTTCACCAAGAAGACCAAGGAGTAGTCGCAAGGTTTCCTGGTATGCTGCCACTCTAAGTAGGTGCATTCTCACTGCTCGATGTTCACAACATCCTTTGGCCATTATTGGACATATCGACCACCTCATAGCTGCTGCTATTTGATGGGAGAACCCTAAGATGACTGATGACCCACAAGTAAAGGGGGTGTATCGCAGTATTTTCGATAAGTAAGAGTGTCGAACGCAACGAGGAGCAGAAGGTGCTGGCTAGTGGTATGGATCCGGAATTCTCTGCAAATACTTAGCAAACGGATTTTTAGGGGTTTTTGATTAAGCAAGTAAATGAAGTACGAGTAAACAAAAGGCAATAAGAATAAATGCAGCAAGTGGAGGAATCCTTTATGCAGCAAAGGACAAGCTGGGTGTATTACTTAAGATGACCAAACATTCTCGAGGACACATGGGAAGACTGTCAAGTGCTTTCGCTTCATATACTTGATTAATCTTCTTTAGCTTGCTATGTGTTGTGTGGGTGAACCTGTGCTAATGTAACGACCTTCCTAGGGCTAATACATACTTGTGATTATACCCCTTGCAAACATCCGTAAGTACAAGAAAGTAATTAAGGTAGAAACCTAACCACAGCTTTAAACTCTAAGACCCTTACGTCCCTTTTGCAATGGTTTCCTAACGGGGGTTCAGGTTTCTGTCACTCCGGCAACCCCTACGGTTAGTAGCCAAATACAAAATGCATTTCCCTAGGCCCATATAGGTAAAGTGTCATGTAGTCGACGTTCACATGACACCATTAGAAGAAGTACACCACAACTTAAATATCAAACTATTGAATCTTTCTCAACACAACTCCACTACTAACAACATGACTTCTCCCATGTCCTCAAGAACAAAACGAACTACTCACAAGACATCATATGGATCATGATCAGAGATGGAACAATGATGTATAACAATCTGAACATAAACAATAATTCAACGGTTCACTCAATAGCATCAACTACAATGAGTAATCAACACCGGGAAAGTTTCCCCTATGAACTAATGCAAGATTCAACCCAATTGTTACAACAATATGGAGATGGTGATGAGGGTGCTGATGGTGATGATGGTGGTGATGATGATCCCGATGAAGTCCAGCTTGATGGTGGTGTTGATGGCGACGATCTCCCCTGTCCGGGAAGGAATTCCCCTGGCAGAAATCTGTCTGCCGGAGAGATCTTTCTCTCTCGGTATTTTCCTCCCCGCAGAGGCGGCGGAATCTTTCTGTGGTCTCTCCCCGAGTCTTAGGGTTTCGGGAGGAATATATACGCTAGAGGCGAGTGCTAGGGGTGGACCAGGGCGGCCACACCACCTGGTGGCGCGGCCTAGGCTGGCCCACGCCAAGGGGTGGTGTGGGCCCCCTGTGGCCCATCTCCAGCCTCCCTTCTGGATTCCTTCGTCTTCTAGAAAAATAGGATTTTCCATATATTTTTCCGGATTTTCTGATCTTCGCTAATTTTGCCTTCAAACATCACCTTTTCCATCAGAATCCTGACTGCAGCGGTCCATGCTCCAAAAGTCATCAACCATGCAAAAACAGATGAAATGACATAAGTATCACCTATCAATACGAAATATATCAATGAATAACAAATAATTAGACTTCGCTTGTCCCCAAGCGAAACTGAGCTCAATAAACATGAACTCAGGTTTATGGAGTGAAGAGTCGATAAAAGCATACGGACAAGAAGCATCACATTCATCAAATACATAAATCATAATAGAAGACAACTCACTATTATATAACTTAACTTGCAATAAGTAATGGAAACACAATAAAGATACATAAAGTGAATCATAATTGGTAATGGCAAACTTAGCTCTTGGTCGAAGAATAGTTGATAATTTGCTGGAGTTCACAAATAACTGGTTTTCAATGATAGCTTTCAAAGTAGTAAACATCAAGATAAGAGCAATGTGCAAAACAAGGAACATAAGAAACATGATTGGATAAATCATCATATGAATGAATGAAACACAACAACTCGAAATACTTGCTGAGATAGAAGGGAATAGGTTTACTGACTCAACTACAAAGTAAAAAGAAAGGCCCTTCGTAGAGGGAAGCAGGGATTGCAAGTCTCATAAAGAGCTCCCAAAAATTATGATACTTACTAGCTTTCAGCTCTCATTGCCCTATCATAGGAATCTTTTGGTGATTAAGGTTAAAGTGACACAACTAAGAGGATATGCTTGACAAGTTATAAGTTGAAATCTCATGCCCCTTAGTTATGAGTAGCGAACCTCATGCTACTCAACTTCAGTCACGAGTAAGATCTTATCATTGTAAATACATGTGTATCATTGAGAACCGCTAACGGGGTACCCCTTGCACATGACACAGGAGCTATCCCATAATCAAAATGACAAGGAAAGCAGGCAGTAAGCATCTCAGTGATCTTTTTATTTGCTATTTGCATAGGTTTTTATTGAGGATGCTTCATAGAATGCTCACTATAGTTATGCTGCAAGTTTCCACCATGATTAGGCATGGCTTAGGCTAGCGGCCCAGGCGTTTCTCTAACACACATATAAACTCCATGATCTTACAAGTTCCACTTATATTTCACACTTCCGGGATCCATAGGCAAAAGAACATGATATCAACTAGAGTCAAAGTACCAGTGCAATGTTGAAAGCGTTCCCCATGATACATGGTTCTGCTAACTTCAACTCATAAAGCGCAAGCATATACGCAACAAAGAAGGACCCAATGGTTCAGATTATTAAATGCAAGAAAAGTAAAGTGTTCCATCAAGTTCGTGAGAGCTTTAATCACTAATTTTCACATAACAAATTTAATTTGGGAGGTAGATAAAACATGAATTTACTTGGAATAGCAAAAATGCTAATAGGTAGGTATGGTGGACACAAATGGCAAAGGTTTTGGTTTTAAGGAGTGGATGCACGAGAAGAATTCCCTCTCGGTACAGGTTTTTGGCTAGCAAGGCTGGGTAGCAAGTACAAGAGTTGAAGGAAACAAACAAACATACAATGATAAAGACAAACATGCAATGTTCCTTGGAAGCACAAAAGATCGTAACTAGAGAATACTAGACTTATGATCAAATCAAGAAAGAATGATGATGAAATAATTTTTCTTTTAGAGTACTTTTATCTTTTCTTTCAACTCTCAAAAATAGTGTTGCTACTGACCGAGCCAGGTTTGCCAAAACCAACTAAATTAACTCAATGATCCGAAAGTGCTACCAATACTAACAACAAGATCAATCATATAACCACGAATTGAAAACTAATATAAGCTATGCAAAAGAGTAAATGATAGAACTTATCATTAATATTCCATAATGGCAACTCACACCAAGGAATACATATCTAACGAGAGAGGGGACACTTCCATAATGCAAACCATCCTACATAATAACTTCTCTATTCATGATATGACTCTACTAATAAGGTAAAAAGATAGAAGATAGTGATGTGATACCGCGGCACTCCCCTAAGCTTGGAACAAACCAAGGGGATGCCAAACCTGATGACGAATTACTCCTTTGGTGGTGGCGGTATCCTCTCGATGATCTCTTTGATCAGTTTCCCCAAGTCCTCGATCTCGAAGGTGAGATTACGAATCAGCTGTGAGTTTTGCACAATGCGGCTCATGATCATGTCGGGTTGAGAATTCCAGCTCTTGCTATTCTTTCCCCACTCTTCCTCCTTGAAGTCTTCTTTTCCTGCATGGCTAGAACGAGGCAAATCCCAATTGGAGGGTAATTTCCCTTTGGGCTTATTCTGGTATTGATGCTCATGGATAAGGGTATGGAAAGGGTTCTTGGTGCATGGAGGAAGTGACCGTGGAGCCAAGCAGTGACGAGGAGTTTTCCCCCATTCTACATCCGTGCAGTCCTTCTGATCCTGGCAGGGTTCACCACCACTCCAATGCTTGCAATGGTAGTGCCGATGTGCTTTGCCTCCTCTTCACCTTCACTCTTGATCTCCTTCTCCTTCCCGGGGTCTTGGAGGTCTTCCTCCATAGGCTCCTTCCCTTTCTCCTTGGCGGACACCATTGTGCTTCCAAACCTTCAAAGAGTATGTCCTGGTAGAAACAGATCGAAACAAAAACACGACGAAAACACGATATACGAACCTCGGGGGATTCGGGGGATTATATATCACGAAGTTTCACAACAAAAGGAAGTTACTGGGAGAAAACGAGTCGGAGGCGGAGTCCGAAGTGGCCACACCACCTGGTGGCGCGGCCAGGGGTGGGCCCGTGCCACAGGGTGGTGTGAGCCACCTTGTCTCTGTTTCTGTCCCTTTTTCGCTTCGTAGCTTTCCTTATTGACTAAAAACTGCAAAAATATAGTTGGATCGTATTCTCGCGGAACTTTTCTTACCAGAACTGTTACCTATTTGAAAGCGGACTATGCAAGTTTCTGAATTTAGTATCTAGTAGATTCTTCTGGAGTCACCACTTGAATAACATCAATATCTTCATCTTCATACACTTATTATTTGAGTCATAAAACCCTTCTCTTCCTTATTACATCATTATCTCCACTTTCTGGAAATTTCTTTCACACAAAACTCCACACAGTTCTCATTAGCAACATTAGTATAAGTGAAGTGATAAAACCTTTTGAGTTCAACTTCAACTGAAAACCATCAAAACATAAGCTACTGTAGCAACTCCTTCCAAAAACCCAAAAATAATTCAAAAATGAAATCGATTAAACAAGCAAATGCAAGAGTGGCAAAATCTATCAAAATAGACTAGCAGGTAAAGATCAATTTTTTAGAAAATCTTATGTTGCTCAAATCAAAAAGTGCAAAAATAACGAAAGTTAAATAACAACCTGGGGCAGAAGCACAAAATAATTACAGCTCAATCCGACATATAGAGATCTCTCACGAATTTTTACGGTGAAGCACAAAAATCTGTTTCGGGACAGCAACTTCCCCAAATATTACTCTCTCTCATTAGAGGTTGATCTTGACACAAAAACCAAACAAAACGGATAAGGAGAGGTTATTACCGAAGTAATAACTTCCAAGACTCAAAGAAACAAAAACAAACTGAAAGAAAAAACAAATTGGGTTGTCTCCCAAAGAGCTCTTTCTTTATAGCCATTAAGATGGGCATGATAATTTTGAAGATGCTCACTCAGGAATATGAATTGAAGTGAGAGAGAACATTAAGAAGAAAAAATACACACACATTTAAGTCTAACCCACTTCCTATGCAAGAGAATTTTGTAAACAAACAAGTTGTTGAAACCAGAGGCTACTTGCATAAGAAGGCAAAAGAAGTGCAACATAAAAACTTTCAGCATAAAACGAGCAAACTTGATATTATTGAGATACATAAGAACACTTTTCCCTCTCTCATAATAACTTTCAATATCATGCATAAACTTAACAATATAACTATCACAAGGACCATCGTAGCAATGATCGCTTATTCTAACAGAAAACACAGGAATAGTAGCTCTCAGAACACTACTTTGTGAAACAATATTAGAGGTATCCTTACAAAGGATAGTGTGTCCCTCTTCTTCATATCTAGTAACAAAGTCTTTCACATTTGCTATTATAGGTTCATCAACCATTTCTTTATCAGGTTCAACAGCTTTGATTATACTTTCATTAACCATACTAGCTATCATAGAATGTTGCTTTACCTTAACTGGGAAAGGCATTTTCTCAATGTAAGGTTTAGGTAAGACATGATTAGTAGTATAAACTTCAGTATTTCTTGCAGGAACACTCTTAGCAACATCTTTACAAGGTTCATGATACTTATTCCACTTCTTTTTAGGCGCTTCAATGTAGGAAGCAAAAGCCTTAAAGTAAGAAGCAATATCTTGAGAGTCTAGACCATAAGCATTTTTTATATTTTGAAAGTCATCAGTTCCCATAAAAGATTCAATGCATTCATAATCATAATTTATACCTGACTTTCTACCTTTATAATTCTCCCAAGCTTTAGCATTTTCTTGAATACGGTCTAGAAGATCCCATTTAGCTTCTTCTTCCATGCGAGTGAATGATCCAGCACAAGAAACATCCAATAAATCTTTATCATGAAGAAAAGCCTTACATAAAAGTTGTTGATAATAATATTGTTGTGGAGCTCATGAATGGGACATTTGAGCATTAGTAACTTAAATCTCCCCCAAGCTTGAGCTATACTCTCTCCAT
This sequence comes from Avena eriantha, assembly GCA_910589775.1. NCBI lineage: Eukaryota > Viridiplantae > Streptophyta > Magnoliopsida > Poales > Poaceae > Avena > Avena eriantha. The sequence continues at coordinate 341,936,422 of OU342742.1, read as the reverse complement.
CAAGAGGCCAAAAGTTGTATATTTGATTCCGATCTTTATGAATCTCACTAGGAGGATAAAATTTGGAATAAAAGAGAGGCACTATTTCCTCCCATTCCAGAGCTTGACCATTCTTCAACAGCTTAGACCATTCCTCAGCTCTTCCTTTCAATGATAATGAGAATATATTCTTCTTAACTTGATCTGTAGTAATACCTGCACACTTGAACAACCCGCATAATTCGTGTATAAAGATTAAATGATCACCGGGATGGACAGTTCCATCCCCAACATAGTAGTTATCCATAACACGATCAATAATTCTTGTAGGTATTTTAAAAACAACATTCTCAGCAGGTGGTGGTTTATCTACTACCTTAGCAGTGGTAGTAGCATTACCAAATAAGAAACTCAGCAAATTATCCATAAGGAAAATAAAGCAACAAATAGCAGTAAACAATACTCACAGTAGAAGTTTCCTTTACCAGTTCCACTCTCCAATAGTGCTTCACTCCCCGGCAACGGTGCCAGAAAATAGTCTTGATGACCCACAAGTATAGGGGGTGTATCGAAGTATTTTCGATAAGTAAGAGTGTCAAACCCAACGAGGAGCAGAAGGTGCTGGCTAGTGGTATGGATCAGGAATTCTCTGCAAATACTTAGCAAACGAATTTTTAGGGGTTTTTGATAAAGCAAGTAAACAAAGTACGAGTAAACAAAAGCCAATAAGAATAAATGCAGCAAGTGGCCCAATGCTTTATGCAGCAAAGGACAAGTCGGGTGTATTACTTAAGATGACCAAACGTTATCGAGAACACATGGGAAGACTGTCAAGTGCTTTCGCTTCATATAGTTGATTAATCTTCTTTAGCTTGCTAAGTGTTGTGTGGGTGAACCTGTGCTAATGTACCAACCTTCCTAGGACTAATACATACTTATGATTATACCCCTTGCAAACATCCGTAAGTACAAGAAAGTAATTAAGGTAGAAACCTAACCACAACTTTAAACTCTAAGACCCTTACGTCCCTTGTGCAATGGTTTCCTAATAGGGGTTTAGGTTTCTGTCACTTCGGCAACCCCTACGATTAGTAGCCAAATACACAATGCATTCCCCTAGGCCCATATAGGTGAAGTGTCATGTAGTCGACGTTCACATGACACCTCTAGAAGAAGTACACCACAACTTAAATATCAAACTATTGAATCTTTCTCTACACCACTCCACTACTAACAACATGACTTCTCCCATGTCCTCAAGAACAAAACGAACTACTCACAAGACATCATATGGATCATGATCAAAGATGGAATAATGATGTATAACAACCTGAACATAAACAATAATTCAACGGTTCACTCAATAGCATCAACTACAAAGAGTAATCAACACCGGGAAAGTTTCCCCTATGAACTAATGCAAGATTCAACCCAATTGTTACAGCAATATGGAGATGGTGATGAGGATGCTGATGGTGATGATGGTGGTGGTGATGATGATGATGATCCCGATGAAGTCCAGCTTGATGGTGGTGTTGATGGCGATGATCTCCCCTCTCCGAGAAGGAATTCCCCTGGCAGAAATCTATCTGCCAGAGAGATCTTTCTCTCTCGGTGTTTTCCGCCCCGTAGAGGCGGCGGAATCTGTCTGTGGTCGCTCGCCGAGTCTTAGGGTTTCGGGAGGAATATATATGCTAGAGGGGAGTGCTAGGGGTGGACCAGGGCCGCCACACCACTTGGTGGCGTGACCTAGGCTGGCCCGCGCCAGGGGGTGGTGTGGGCCCCCTGTGGCCCTCTCCAGCCTCCCTTCTGGCTTCCTTCGTCTTCTGGAAAAATAGGATTTTCCGTATATTTTCCCGGATTTTCTGATCTTCATGAATTTTGCCTTCAAACAACACCTTTTCCATCAGAATCCTGACTGCAGCGGTCCATGCTCCAAAAGTCGTCAACCATGCAAAAACAGATGAAAGAACATAAGTATCACCTCTAAATACGAAATATATCAATGAATAACAGTGAATTATGACATAGAATAGTGATGCAAAATGGACGTATCAATGACCAAGTCCTTGGCCTCTCTTATGCAGTTGTTGTACAACAGGCAGTAGCATATGTCATCTAAGTCTCGGACTGATCTCTCTCCATATATTTAACATGTTCATGGTCATACCCCGTATGTTATCTATTAACATATGAACAAGACGGACTTTTATATCATTCACCCAGTTATTCAGGAATTCGGCTAGTTAGATGTTTATGTAATCAACTTTGATGTCAAGGTTAAATTTACTCCTATTCCATAGCTACGAATGATGGACGGCTAAGTACCACGGAGATCAGGGGCATCCGCAAAAATATTACTCATGAAATATTGCTGCTCCGAGCTTTGTAAGCTCTAGCAGCAGGAAACATGTAACCAAATATGATGCATGCGTAGTGTCTGTACAAGTTGAGCATCATATGGGGATGAAATTTTCTACCTTTAGCTCATGGGAACACCTCCTCCACTACATTTGTCAGCCCTTTACATGAACCTATGGATATAGCCAATGGATCCATGTGCCCTATTGATATCCTAAGCTGCCTCATAAAATAGACTAAATTTTCCTATGTTTCTGTACCGAACAGCCTGAATGCCACTAGGAACATCCAGTTGTGACTGTCAAGCGGTGTCATAGATTCTAGGCAGCCTTTCCATTTTCTAATTAGGACAGTTTTGTCTACACTCAGATATGGGCTATAGCCGTCCTTGAATCCTGGATGCAAGGTTGAAGCGCCATGAAATATCTGTTGAAATAAATTTTCCCACCTTCTTGTACCTCAACCTTGAAGTTGTACAACATCCTAAAGCTATTTGTCCAATCCCTGTGCAAGACTTTTAGAGCTTTCTCTTTACCTTTCCAAACCGTGTAATATAGTAGGACAATGTTGTATTTAGCAGCGAGGCTAGTATGAATATTCTTTGTAGTCTCCTTAGGGTTATCCTTTTGTATGGACATAGCTTGTAAAGCCACACACTATGTATCAGCCATTGAGGATTTCAGCATGCTGCCTGTCGGACACATGTAGGGAGGGACCATTTTGTTCATCTGCAACATGGATTCATTTAAAATATAAGCGGAGTCGACTCGTTGCTAGAAAGATCTTGCACAACTTTTGTAGTTATAGAGTGAAAAAGAGAAAGTTTGAATGGTTTGTTGCATTCATTGCCCGAATACCCTAATTGCCTTTGACGCAGGTAAGGGTCTAGCTATGATCCTCCATGGACAAGGTACCACCACCCGTCCATTCTTCCACATTAAACTACAAATGGCCTCATACCTATGGGTAGTGTTCTTCAGTCTATGAACATCGAACTGCCCCTTGATACAAAAATGCCGGAATGACATTCCGAACTCATGCATGCTGCTAAACTCGGTGCCAACCAAAATTATAGGGTCCTCGTGGTCATGTTTCATATATTCTACATCAACATCCAAATCATCAACTAGAATTCCAGAATCATCATTAAGTTTCTCGTCTATTTCATCATCACCACATTCTTGATCCTCTATAATGCCCTCTTCTACATTTGATTCAGAATCTTAACCATCCTCACCAATGCCTAATATTGCACACATCGTATTGACTCCCAGGGGTGGGGCTGCACCATCATCTCCACCCGGATGGACTGGAACATTGGCCCAATCTACTTCACTAGCAACTCTGTTTTATCCTAGACACTTTATCTGTGCTACTGCCACCACATGGGGTAGTCTTAGATTTCCATGTATCCCATGTTCTTCAAATAGCAGCCATATTATCTTTAATTTCGATTGTAAAGAGCCCTCTTGCTCTTCTTGTGTAGTTCCTCCTTCCTGATGGTATCATTAGGGCTTGACATCTGTGTTTTATTCCTCATCGAACTAGCCTTTTTGCTGCTACTCTTGGGTGTGATCTCCTTACTGCTTCCCCTCACGAGTGTTGGCTCCTACATGATGGCATTATTGTCTGACCTCTGTGGTATATTGTTCTTCCAAATAGCCCTTTTGCTACTACTATTGGGTATATTCTCCTTCCTGCTGGCATTATTGCAGGACCTCTATTGCGTGTTCCTCTTCAAATTGGAATTTTTTCTGCTACTACTGGGTGTGGTATCCTGCGTGCTAGCCATCTTGGCCTTTTTTCTACTACTCTTGTGTTTGTTCACCACGGTGCTCACCCTCTTAGTGTTTTTGCTGCTACTATTTTTGTGGTGCAATTTTTCGTGCAACTCTTGGGTGTCCTCTACTCTGGCGTGGTCTTCTTGGTGATGTTCTTCTTTTGGGTGCACTTTCGGGGGATGCTCTTCCTACTCCTCTTTATGATGCTCCTCTTTAGGACTCTCCTCTATTCGAAGCTACCCTCAGTCGCACAACCATTAGTGATGCCATGTAGTAGGTCAAGCATGTTTTGTACAAGTCCATCATCTCTATGGTTGAATTCCAATTCCTCTTCAACCATTTGCATTATCGCGAATAGGTACACTTCACGTGTACTATGTATCCTACCAAACTGTATGGTTAAATCACTGGTAACTTTCACTTGTGTAGCCTTTTTGGTCTTGTAACAAAAATATACGAAATGTGCTACCTGGGATGACCCCCACGCCACCTTCGCACGTAATGCTGCTATCAGGTCACATAATTGTACCACTTCAAGATCGTATATGGCAATGATTACATCATTATGGTCGATGAAATTTTCTATGCAATCATCTAATTTTGTAGTGAACTTATTGACACCGATACAAACGCGTACTTTGCCATCATTAGGTTTTGCTGGATCGAAACCACCAAGAGGTTCAAGAGGTAGAGCAGCACCACCAGTCCTAGCTACAACGCCACCGGTGCCATCACCAACATCATTGGTAGCTGGAGAAACCTCGGTGAAAGTATCAGTAGGAGGGTCAAGGTGAGGGCCCTTAGCAGCAGAAGCTATAATACCTAGTGGATAGGCAGGGCCACAGTTAATGGAAGCTACAATCGAAGATGCTGCTGCCATGCCATATCGACAACCATGAGCAGTTTCCACAATAGCAGTGCTTCAAGTGCTAGTAGTGTCTAGACCATGAGCTTGCTTCACAACTAAAGGGTTTCAAGTATCCACAACAGTCGCCCGATGAACTTCACCTCGGTTTTGAGGAGGAGAAGCACCTAGTACAACAGTTTTGGCAACAATAATGGGCAGCCTCCGGAAGCCTTAGTTTGATCAGTAGCTATAGGGATTGGATCTGCAACAGCTAGAGCAACAACATGACATGACGACTAGTATAAGCAGATTCCATAGCAGGGATTTGCACAACATCAATAAGGGGACTCCTATGAGGAGGTTTCCTAACAGAAGCATGGCACAAACGATGAACCACATTTTCCTTACCAGCAGTAGAGGTTTGAGTTAGACCACTCTGTCCAAGAATAGCAGGGCGACTCCCAGTAGCAACAACTTATATATCTAGTATTTTATAATTCAGTAAAAACATGCGAGCCCTAAGAGACTTTTCATCAACCCTCTTAGCTAATTGTCACACTTTATAGGAACCATGATTCCTCATTCATCCATGAAGCTGAACCATGCAGTCTGCTTCGACCCTATTTCCACATGTTTATGTAGAGCATCAACCATACCAAGGATAGTGCAGATATGCATAGGTTCTTCCTCCATCATGAGACAATGAAGTTGAATCCACTTTCTCTTCCCATTTTCTAATTTAGCGTGGTAGCTGCCGAGCATTACCGTATCTAGGTAAGGGTGGTCCGCAGAGATCCTACTTGACACAAATTTGGGGACAAACATAAGAATTGTTTTTCAGCGTTGAGCTAGCAAACAATTATAGGTTCGATCTATATCTATAATGTCAATAGGCAGCAAGCAGTTATAGTTAGTGCGAATAGCAAAGAGAAGAGTAGCTCACCCGCATGCAAACTGAACTTCTTCTTCCTTGGTAGTAGGATCTTCCATCCTCCGTGCAACACAACTGGTTCGACGGCATAGGCGGGCTAGAGCTTCACAACAGCGAGCACAACATGCAGCATTGGAGCTCCAGATCAGCAAGTGGGCGCAACGACTTGGCGCTGGAAGGAAAATGTCCCGAGTGCTCGTTCTGGTTGGAGGGTGGATTTCGCGGCCGCTAGTGTTAGGGTTCATGCGAAGGTGGGAGTGAATTTCTGAATTTTGTCAACACACTAAGGTGTTTAGTTCCTCATTTTTCCTACATGGTTGCCACATGGGCGCTTGCAACACTAACAAAGTACAAATATGGGGGTCTCGACCGTCTACTTCACAGGATAGTTGACAGAATCTTTGAATTTCGTAGGGGTGGGATGAGTTTGCTTTGAATTGGGCCCTCTTAGTTGTTGGCAGCCCAACTTTGCAATACTCGGCAATTAGAAGCAATTCGGACCCTGCAATGCACTCGCACACTGAATTTGGGGTCGTGGACTAACAAGCCCCATGAATTTGAGAAAAGCCTCACAAATTTCCAATTCTAAAAATCAACACCGATTCATTGATATCCTTAAAAATTTCAAACTATAAAAAGCATCACCAAAGAGCCTCGCAAATTTAAAAACTATAAAAATCATCCTAAATTTTGTAAAAACCTAAGAAAATTCGAATTATAAATTCAACCCAAACTTGTAAACAGTCTCACAAGTTTCAAATTGTAAAAAATCAACACAAAAAGGCACCCATAATTCAAATTACAAGAAGCATCATAAATTTGAGAACATTCTCACAAATTTCCAATTATAAAAAGGTACACTGATCCATAGACAACTTTACAAGTTTCAAATTAGAAAAAGCACCACCAAAGAACCTCGCAAATTTTAAAAATAAAAAATCATCCTAAATTTTGTAGCATATGATAAAGGGCCCTATGATAAACACCTGTAGCATATGATAACACCAGTAGTATATTTACTTAAATCCAATTTTTTTTTTGTAATTCACTCACACATTGTTTTAACAGGACGATATTGATGGTGTTAGTAGCAACACTGAATCACAGCACAAGAAGATACGTTGCATCCTGGGGAAGCTCAAGTTCCGCTAGTACAATAAGTGCTGGTGTGGAGCTGTGGTGAGATGCCAAGAAGGAGAGGGCGCCTAGTGAATCTGCTACTTCTATCGTGCTATCTAGCTAGGTTTCTACTGCTTGATAGCAGCTACATTTTATGAACTTTAAAATGTTTGTGATGGATCGATGGTGAAAGACACGTATTCTGATTTTCTTCCATATTGAGGGGAGTATGGTGAACAAGAGAGAGGCAGAAGCTGCCTGCTCCAACTTATTTACCCGTGTGTTTCCAAATTGAGAGAGAGCGGCTACTTGTGGTGCACCTTGTTCCCTAATTGGGGAAGGGGGTGAGGGAGAGAGGAAAGCTACTCGTGGCCCAACAATGCGATATATTTTGTGCAGTTCTGGCCGGCCATGGGAAGGTCTAGGATCGGGTTTGGGACATGTGCATCGAGGTTTTTGTGCCCCTGCTTTGGGTCGATAAATGCCCATGATTTCAACCTCGGATGTGGCAAGCTGGGGCTCCCTTGCCACACCTGGTACTGCATGCTTTGGAGAGGTATGCTGGAGTTGGATCTTGACTAAGCCCAGAGATGGGGAGACTAGCAGGAGCAACGAAAGAGCAGTCCTCACGGCCTCTCCCCATCCCTTTCTCCATGTTGTTCTCGTGCTCTAGCTTCGCTCTTCTCTCTGTTCGATCCTGCAGATGTTGAACGATGATGGCATGGGATCCACTGCCTCTAGAGGTGTTTCTAGTATCCATCTTCTACTGGTCCCATCTATGTTCAAGTCCGAAGCCACATCTTGATCAAGGACTTGATCTTAATACTAGGCGCACACTAATAAGCTTGTTTGAAAACCCTCCACTCCTCTGAATCCTTGACTTTTGAGCATGTGGAGTTGGTTTTAGCCACTGTGTTTTGATCGGTACCCACTTTTAACTCCACAGAGTTAGTGCATTTGGTGCCACTACGGGAGGGAAGCTGGAGGAGACTTGAGGATCCAAATAGGTGCCTTGCAGGTGAGCATCAGAGGCTAGTTAGGCCTATTATTTTGATGTTTGCGTGTCTACTAGATTATTCTATGTACAGACTGTTTTTTGCGTGCTTGCGACGCAACTTTTTTGACGTGTCGTGGTGCTAGCTATGGGATAGGGGCTTGGGCGTAGTTCAGTTTTCAAATCAACGTGACACTAAATAATTAAATAGGATTACGGCCGAGCAAGGAGATGATTTCCGTACGTATAGAGTTTTTTATCCAGGGACACTGATAATTCACTTATATAATGGTTGATATACTAGTAATTAAAGAAGCACTCTGAATACAAGGGGTTTGCTAGGTCACTTCCTTTTAGTATTAATTATCTGAATTCACCTGACTAATTAATGTGGGTTTCTCTTTTTTGGCACCCCTCTTTCCTCGAATGCACATAGAAATTAAGGGGAGGAGGTAATACAAGAGGTTTACCGCGTCGCATTAGCGGAGAAAAGATGAAATGACAAATGGAGTAGTACAATGCTAGACCTTAACACCAATCCATTTTGGATTTGATAATATTTAGTCTCTGAACATTATTAGAGATAGGAAGTAGACATGATATTAAACATAATTAATCTGAATAATGTATCTTCTTCCTACACCTAGATCCTTCCGATGTCGCCGTCCTGTTGGCATCATACTTATGCTTCATGTGGCTTCCCCCAGCTCCTCAGTCTTCAGCATATTCTTCTTCTTCATGCCTCCTGCCTCCTCCTCCTTCCTCTTCTTATTGCCGATGAAGGGGGGATCAATTGCACTCTTCTTGGAGATGACATCTCCTACCGAGAGGAATGACCATAAATCTTCCATCCCCTCCTCCTCCTCGGCCTCTGCCTCCGCCTCCTTCCTATTCTTCTTGCCAATGAAGGGTGGATCGAGTGCACTCTTCTTGAACATGACATATCCTTCATCAAGAAATGGCCAAAAATCTTTCTGCCCCCTCCTCCTCCTCCCCATCCTCCTCCTCCTCTTTTCTCTCCATCAACATCCCCTCCATGATATTATAGTAAGTAGGATCCTCGTCGGAAAAATTACCTTCCGGTGTGTCAGAATAGTATGGCCCGTCAACAGACTCCCCGCTATCACCATGGGAGGGACTAATATCCCCGTTGGCTCATGAAGTAGACTCGTCAATGGAGTTGCACTGATCGAAGCAGTTGCATGACATTTTTGTTTGTGTGGTGGCTTGGTTGGCGTAACGGGAGGGGGAAGGGAGGGGGAGACAAAGAGAAAGTTCTTCATTGCGTGTTCTGTCATTCCTAGATGGGAGATGTTTTCACCGCTGAAGGCCACCACCGCTTAATATAAGTTGGCCATAGGAGCATCCTGGCAGTTCCCTTTCGCTGCTGTTGAAAAAAATCGATCGGTTTCTACTGCTTCACCCCAAGAACAACATCGGCGATGAAATTGCAGGTAACACCACATGTTAGGGAGGTTTTTGCACATAACCACAACCATAGAGCTTTTCTGCACAAAATAACAATATTTACCATAATCGTTGCACATAATACATAACCAGTAATTAAATGATTCATATTTAATTAGTAAAATTAGGCCTAAAACAAAAGGGTGGAATTGTAAGAATTTCAAAGGATAATCAAGCGTGCTTCTTTTCTATCTAGATTGTTGATTGCAAAATAGCTCGAGAGCACGACATGGGCCAGACGGGGGCACGCCAGCGAAGGCGATAGTCATCGTGGATACCCATGTTGCCGAGTACGTGCTCCACCGCGGCTGAGGTGTCTTCTAGGACGAACAAGGACACGAAGGTGCACTTGACTGTCCCTTCGCGGGGTCTGACACGATCATTTTTTCTCGGTACATGCAAGTCTCCCAGTAAGTTACGATCAAACAATTTGGTCAAAAGCACTACTTCAACATCCTTTGTATCAGTGCACCACACATAATTTGTAATGCCGTCAATATTGATACTTCTAGTTGGTATACTAGTAAGTTCCACGTGCTTTGCACAAACGAATCAGATAATAGAAGTATGGCATATCATATTTTATATAAAATTATAATTGGTAAAGCTCAAAAAAATAAACTTTTCAGCCACATCCATAAATATCTGGTGTATATTTGGTTCTTGTAATTTGTACCACATAGAAATCAACCTATTACTACCTAATACTCGCGATGCTCTAAAGAAATCATGGAGAAGTTTCTATAATTATGGAGAAGTGTATTTTTAGATTTGTGTGTTGTGTTCATTGTGCTAAAGACAATCAATACAATCTTCTTCATGCTAGAGTGGAAGGAATATCTAACGGTCAAAGTTCAGAGTTATCCGTTCACTATATAGTGGTGGGTATGGTAAGATAAGATACGGCAACATAAGGTACTATAATAAAAATATGACATATCATGTCTATACAAAATTATTATTTTAGGTAAAGCTCAAAAAATATATAATTTTGAGCCACATCCATAAAGTATCGGGTGTATATTTGGTTCTTGTACTTTACATAATTTAGACATCAACCTTATTAGCTACCTAATACTCAATTTTTTGATAACATGCTCTACAGAAATGCCATGCAAGATTCTTTGTTGTTTGTGCAGAGTATTTACTGTGCTAAAGACTATCGATAGATGCTTCTAGATGCCATTTGGAAAAGACGATTCAAGAATTAGTATTGTTGGGATTTACTATTCTTGATTTAACTTTAATTGTTCAAAAATACTCGTACACTATATAGTGGCAGGATTTGCAAAAAGTCATATGCCACTTTTTATAATTCCAAAACATTAGTGTGAGAGGTCCACTACCGCACCCGAAAAATTCAGTGTGTGGCCAATGATGCTAACCACCACCCCATCGCCTCCCACGAGGATCCCGTTGTCCCGTCTCTGTTCACTCACAGCTTCCAGACCTTCTCTGCCACTGTATCAACGTGTTTCCGCTCATGGTCCTTGCAGATGATTCGGCCAAATTGCATTTATCGCAAGTGCATGAGAAACTCGGCGTCACCCAGGTGCTCTCAACCCGTATGTTCTTCCTTGCACCGCGTCACCTCACCTCGACGCACGTTGGCCAATGCGACAGTGATCCACCACCACACCGGGAGCTGGTATGGCCATGTTCTCTTGACCTCCTCCTACCGTAATCCATGTCCTCTCTTTGCTCGTGTTGTCATATGCATCTAACCCCCGCGAGTCCGGTTGACATGCACTCCGACCGTCCACTCTATGTGAGGAAGAAGATGAGTAGTAGGTGGCCAACTAATTGATCCCATATTTCATTCTCATGTAGACATGATTTTGGCTAGAAAGGGTAAACAATACGTGTTACTATAATAAGGCTAGGAAATCTAAAATTGAGTTGCATTGATAAAACTTCACGTCCTCCTCTTGTAGCCAACTTTTAGCAATTCAATACACAAAGGCTATTCGACATGCTCTAAAATTCGATAATTTATTCTTTTTAAATAAGAACAATACTGATTAGCTTGACTAATCAATTTTGGTCTATGTATGTTGTACTACCGTACTTCATAGAATATTTTATATGTGCATGACCGAACAACTTTTGAAAAATCTAAAGGAAGAATGTTGCTGCATTAATCAATGAGTGCGAAGGGACAATAAGAGTTGTGAGGAAAAATTACTAACTATTGGATCTAGAAACTTTCACATTTTTATTGTTTTTTTGTGTGATGAAAACACTACCGATGCTTCCTCGCTCAGTCGCACTAGATTATTCATGTTCGTGGAATAGTGGATTCCCAATTTTTTTTTTAAAACAAAAAGGTTAAACACTCCCAGCCATGCTGATGTAAAATTATTGATAAAGAGCGCTTTGTTATTGTTGAAGCTTAGGGTGCTTTATTATTACACCCGATTCCCCTTCCCCACCAACCGCTCTGCCACGTGCAGACCAGAGCTGCTGCACACCCACCTAGCGCCACCGTCTCGATCTTACCGATCGAACTGCTCCACCATATTCTGCACACCAAAAAGCTCTGCCACCAAGGAGACTGCAGGGTTGCCTGCGTCGCCGCTGGCCAAGATGAAGGACAAGGTGGCCAACAAGCGGAGGCGGGTGGAGCCAGAATAGAAAGAGCCTCTAGCTTGCCTCGACCTCATCAGCCACCTCCCCGATGAGATGTTGTGCATCATTGTATCGCTCCTCCCCACCAAGTCTGCCGTGCAGAAAACGACCCACTCCTAGAAGTGGCGCCCTATCTGGTCCTCCGTCCGCCTCAACCTCACTTTTAACTATGGTCTCTATTACCAGCATAGCAAACACATCGATGTAGTCTCCAAGATCCTCGCCATGCAGCCCGGGCTTGCCAGGCACCTAACCATCGATTGATTTTGCCCCAACTGCAAGCTCGATGCCAAGTTCGACAAGCATTTCCCTTCTCCTGTCCTAAATAAACTCGAGGAGCTCAAATTTGACAGTGGATAACAGCCACACTCTCTACCTCCACCAGCGCTAAGCCTCGTGTCCATGTTGAGCATCGCATGCTTCCGGTGCTGCTATTTCATCCAGATTGATGATCTGTCGCTGCTACTTATCCCCCAACTCAAGCACCTCTAGCTCTACGACATCAACATCCAAAGGCAGCCATCAACCACATGCTCACCGGTTGTATTGCACACGAGGGCCTTCAGATTTAGGGGATCTACAGGTTCAGAAGACTCTGCATCGCCTCGAAGAATCTACATTCGTTAGTTGTGTCTTGCTAGGGGAACACTAGGGCACTTGAGGTGTGTGAAGACCTGGTCATCGAGGATGCACCTCGACAAGAGAGATTGATCCTACTTGATCTAGATAGTCCAATAGCTCTCAGGGTCATACATGCTCCAAAATTGACAGTATTGGGTTACCTGTCTAACAAATTCTCTCATCTAGTTATTAGATATATAAGTGTGAAGGTAGAATATTCTTCTACATGCTCTTGATCTTATTGAAACTCACTTCTTATTATTTTTCTTAATGTATGTACCTCTGTCCACCAGAAAATGATGCTGACCAGCTTGACCGGTTCTATGTCCAAAGTGAAGGTCTTGGTACTAAATTCTATTTGCCCCAATCAAGATGCAGTTGTTCAGTTCCTTTGATGCTTTCCCTGCATGGAGAAACTATACATCGAGGTGAAAATATTTGTTGTTAAATGTTAGCCACAAACAAAAAAGTAGAATTACATGGAGATAAACCTGTTATGAGATTTTATCAATGGACCAATATTTGGTAGAGTAACATTTACAATGCAATTTTAATATGTTTTACCTTTTTTCTATTGTTTTAGCCACTGTATTAATTTGTTCTCTGATCTTGCAGTTAGAAATCTACATTGGTATGAAAAATGTGATGCAATGTAGCAGGCCCGATCCCATCGAGTGCCTTGATATGGATCTCAAAGAGATTGTTTTGAACAACTAACAAGGCTTGACCCCCAATATGAACTTTTCCAAGTTTTTTGTTGTTCACGCATCAGTCCTCAAGGTAATGAGGTTTGGCGTCAAATTTAAGCATCATGATCAATGGTGGCCTATTCAGCAGAGGCGGCTACATATAACTAAGTAAGCTTCTAGAGGAGCTAATTTTATGATTATACTAGTGTCTATCTACTTTGATAAGTTTGGTCCTAGAGGTCTTGATAAAAGCCTCTTACATAACATGTAGGTGGCTGATCCTGTTGCTGCCTCACTTTGACAATGCAAGATGTTGGTTGGATAAAGTGCATGGATGGTCTATGAATTTGGTTACCATTTGTTTTCTATTAGGAAATTTTATTCATCTCGAGCACGACTTGACAATGTCTCTTTGAAGTTTGATGTTATTGCACACCAGCCCATCTTCTAAACATTGGTCCATGTCCATCAAGGCAACTACTTAAGATTTTACTTTGATTTCCATATTTTTTGTTTGCCACTCGGTACATGTATATCGTTCAAACTTAAGACGTGATGCTCTTCTTATGAACATGCCAATGTAACTTAATATGAGATGGAGTGAGTAGTACTATCCTTAATTTCTGACTAGTGGTAATATGGGCCATGGATGATCAGTTGATGTGACTCTCGGCCTTAGATTTCCTAAACAGAGGGAGTATGACCTACTGATTTACTATTATTACTTAGACTATAGCTAAATTCAAATTTAGTCTACCGGTAAAATATCCCGCTATCATTGAAATATTTATTGCCCTAGTGTTTCAAACACTATGGAATTTCCCTTTGGCCACTAGTTAGGTAGGTTGGTTAGGGGTTCAATCCTACTTTTTGGGCTCACTATCTGTAGTTATTTCCTTGGCGACAAAAACATTTTCATACACATCATCATGTGATAAATGGATATAATACAGAAGTATATCAATGCCACAGTATTTTAGGGTCCATTTGGTTGCTCTATATTTTGTAAACTGAAGTATTTGAAAACCAAAGTATTCCAATGTCTGGCTAGCGAATACCATAGTTTTCTTCTTTCTCTATTTTTGAAAAAAAGAGGGTCTAAACTCTTTCTCAAATAATTCAAAGAAACCACAGGTTTCGACAATACTTCAGTTGCAAAACCATATTATTTATTGGATCCAAACACTTCAAAATATTTAATGAAGGAAATATGTCCTGAGAGACAATAATAAAGTTGTTATTATGTATTCGTTGTATATGATAGATGTTTATTTTGCATGCTATAATTGTATTGATTGAAAACTTCAATACATGTGTGTTTAATAAACAAATAAAAGGTTTCTAGTTATGCCTCTCCTATAGACTAGCTCGTTCATTAAAAAGATGATCAAAGTTTCCTGATCATGGATATTGGATGTTGTTAATAACGAGGTCACAACATTTGTAAAATAATTTGATTAATATTCATCCAAAGTATAGCATTACGATCAAAGTCATTTGTTTTATATTCCTATAATATCATACAAAGTAATCTTAGTTCTTAGACCATGAGATCATGTCAATTGCTAACATCGGAAGAGTAACTTGATAACATCAACATCACACCGTAAAAGGGTGACTATAAACGTTGACTAAAGTTCTCCCTAGGGCAAAACATGATCAACACCAGAACTCCATGGGTGTTAGATTTATCACTATATGAACTAGATTATTGTCTTTAGTGCAAGTGGGAGACTGAAGGAAATATGCCCTGAGAGGCAATAATAAAGTTGTTGTTATGTATTCCTTGTATATGATAGATGTTTATTTTGCATGCTATAATATTTTTGATTGGAAACGTCAATACATGTGTGTTTAATAAACAAATAAAAGGTTCCTAGTTATGCCTCTCTTATAGACTAGCTCATTGATTAACAAGATGATCAAAGTTTCCTGATCATGGACATTGGATGTTGTTAATAATGAGGTCACAACATTTCTGAAATGATGTGATGAACATTCATCCGAAGTATGGCATTACGATCAAAGTCATTATGTTTATATTTCTATAACATTATACGAAGTAATCTTAGTCCTTAGACAATGAGATCATGTTAATTGCTAACATTGGAAGAGTAACTTGATAACATCAAACGTCACACCGTAAAAGGGTGACTATAAAGGTGGGTTTAGATACTCTAAAGATGTTATGTTGAGGCTCATGGATCAAGAGTGGAATTTGTCAATCCCAATGATGGAGAGATATACTATGGGCCCTCTCGGTGATATCACATTAAGATAGCTTGCAAGCAAGTGATGTGATCACTAGAATGTTATATCACCGGAATAAGAAAAGAGCGCATGTCTGTAACGAGATCAAACTAGGTATTTGGATGACGATGATCGAATCTCGGACATGTAATACATCACGAGGCAAAGGGATTAAGTTACTAGCGTTAAAGGTTCTCACGATCACAGAAGTCATCGTTGAATGTGCATGAGTCAGAATGCATCTCCAGGTCCCGCTTCTGATTATTGATTTGAGAGGAGTCTCAATCATGTCTGCATTATTCGCGAACCGTAGGGTGACACACTTAAGGGTTTCCAAACACCATTTTAGAGCACATATGTTTTAGACGAAAGAATTTCTAAGCGCTGGAATTATTTCGATGGAAACCGGAATTGTTTCGGGTGAAACTGCAGAAACTGGTTCTGCATGTGATATTGAAATGTTACAAGGGTTTTATGTGAATGTTTGTTAATTAAATTAATTAATAAAATTCTGAATAAAAAAAATAAAAGAGTTTTATTAAATGAGAGTTGCATTAAATTTGGTGGAAATTTAATGTATGTGAGCGGAACTTTGAGTGGAGGCTAAGTTGATGTGAGTGGAGCTTCCACCACACTAGTAATTGTGCACGTGCAATGCTCATGTGATAATGCATCATTCTTTTATTGGTGGACCAAACTCAGATTTTAAGCTTTTCTTCTTGTTGGCAAACTTTCCTTACATTGATTAGAAACTCATGGATAACCAAGTCTCAAGATACATCACATTACTACCAAGGGCAAAAGAATTCTTAGTTGTTTCTCAGGTGTAGCAAAAGGTTATAGAACGCAAGATTGACCTAACTCGCCATAATTAAGAAAATATGGATTATATATGCTTGACCATCAGATGACTAATAAAAAGGGTACAAGCCATTTCTCAGTATGATTCACCATAAGATGATACATACTCCTTCTCAATATGATTCACCATAAGATGATACATACTCCATACGGTCCATAATAAGTACTATGTACTAAATTAGCGACATTTATTATGGATCGGAGGGAGTAGTAAATTTTCACACTAGGCAGGGCAAGGTCTATCTAACATTTCAACACATTTCATAATCTGCCCCTTGCGAGCAAATTGAGAATGTCTATAAACAGAAATCCCATTAATGAACAAAATTCTGGTGTTGGCTTGATAACATCATGATTTATTCATATCAGGCAACCATCATATCCGAGATTTATTCATATCTGGTGCACATGCAAATAATTTTGGCATTGGCTATTCATAACATTTTGCACAAAGATCTTAAATCAAAGTGAAACACACACCTAAAGAATTGAGGTGTTTTATGTATTCTGAAAATAGCAAGAGGCAACAAACAGATCTAACGTCCATGGAAGATAAGGGAATGATCTTGCACTGCTTCTGCTATAATCTACTATCCCTCTCTGGCCTTTTCATAATCTACACCTTTTCGCCATCATATCATGCATGAAACCCTGAAAATGTGCATTTGCTGCCTTGTCAGACTGAAATAGAAGTTGGCAATTGTTGTCATATATATTCATAAAAGCAGTACTCCCTCTATTCACTAATATAAGATGTTTTGGCCAACTAATTTAGTTTGCCAAAACCCTCATATTAGTGAACGGAGGAAGTAGCGGATATGTGAACTAAGCACTTATTACTTACAAGTTAAGAGACCCCAAGTTATCAAAAATAATTAGAACTCATAATTCCGTATTCCATATAAGAAGTACTTATATTAAAGTTTGGCACTCTTCTCATAGAAATGCATCAATATACATGAGACATGTAGCTAATGTCTAAAGAAAACATCGCACTGAATCGGAAGAGCTAAATGACAGCTAAACATATTTTCTAGAGTGAATATTTATGTTTTATAACTTAATCATTCGACCCTAGAAAACTACCCGAATTTGACAAGAATAATGTAAACCGGTTCCTCTATAAAAATAAAGAATCTCAAACATGTGGCGAACAAATCTGAAGGCAAACAAACTTACTGAATTAGCACCATGCTGAACCTATGTAGTCAGCAGCACCAGGCTCCAGTGTCAGGTTGTCCTCCCTGCATTTGAATCGGCATACCATTTGAATCCATTGGATTTAGAACCAGCTTGGTAATAACTTGTGTAGCTGATAGACATCAAGAAGTATATGTATAGAGAAATAATTTCCAAATAATTGAGGAAGGCAAGAAATTCTCAATATGAAGAATGCAAGATTTTGAGACAGATCATGCCCCTTTAAAAGAAAATTAAGTATTAGAACCTCTCTATCCCGATGAGACTATGAACATTTGCATGGTTAAATAAAATTAGCAATAGAATGACAAGAAAATGGCCTATAAAATAACATGATGGTTTATGGAATAATCTTCTAAAGACCAAATAAGAAACCAATCAAGTATATATAGAAACTGAGGATAAATTTCCATTGGATAGAATGATGTGCCTCCAATAAGTTTGGAGGACAGCCTACATCACAATGATGAACACAGACTTCCCTCGTTTGTAATGGAAAATGCCTTCAATGACTCTTATCCCTTGATGCTTCATTAGTCCATGAATCAACCAATCGTGAGTTAATTAAGGCATTTCCACAAGCACATACTACCAAACACTGCCAGAGATATCAACAAACTGATTGTCCTCTTCAAGCATTAAGGAGGTCTGAGTCACCAACGGTTGCAGCTAGGGAGATCGGGTTCTCGAGAAATACGATATGGATACTGGACACAGCTACCCGCACGGAGGCGATCTTGTGCGTACGCGCTAGAAGGTGGGGTGACTGGATGCCGATGTTAAGACGATGACGCTTAGGACGTGGTGTCCGTGAGCATTCGGGAAGAGACATCGGCAGCCATGTCCTGGAAGTCCCGTTCGGTGCCACCCAGGCCATCCATTCTTCCCGAGTGAGTGGATCCCGCGGGCGATGGGAAGGCGGCGCAAGGCAGTGATGCCTAGGGGGTGGGCGAGGGGAGCGAGCGATCAGTTTCTTTTTTACATCGGTGATGATGTGCAATGGAGGGTCTGAGGCGTGCGGACGGTGGGACGGGGATAAGTACGTTCCGTCAACGTAAATTGCTAAGTGAACAACTCGCAAATGAATAGGGTAATGCTAGCTGTTAGATAAGCGTTAAGTGGGTGGATCCTAGGGTGGTAAATGGTCTGTGTACTATCGTGGGGTGCATTTAGAAAATTTTAAGTTTGCCTCTTTATAAGTAGTAGAGATGAATGAGGAAGAGGTGGGGGCACCCCCCGTGGGCGTCGGCCATGGGAGGGGAGTATCCCCCCTCTCCTATAAAAGGCCCCCCTCTCCTCCCTCACAACGTACACCTCCTCGTGAAGGATCTCTCTCCCCCTCTAGATATATTCCTCATGGTCTCGGATTAGCTAGATACATGTTCCCGGTAGCATTTTGTCTGGAAGGAGTTGCTTCTTCCTCTGATTCACAGGAGCGAGGAGGTGGAGGTTGTTTGGTGGCCTGGACGTGTGTGCGAGGACGGATGTGCTGCTAATTTGCGGTGCTAGGACTTCCACACGATCTTGAGATTGGCAAGCGTACGACTACATCATCCACGAGTTCCAACTCATTAACAAAGCTTTGGTGTCTTCGAGGGTAAGTTCTCGATGGATGTATATCCACCCATTTTCTTGTATCTAGTAGATAGATCTTGGCATATAGTTCCCATCGTAGGATTTTTTTGTTTTCTATGATGCGAACCCAATAGTGGTATCAGAGCCTGATCTATGCGTAGGTGCTTTGCACGAGTAGTACACATATGTTTATGTGTGGGAGATGATGATCATGTTATTGCTTCTTTCATGTATTTTGGATATTGGTGGCATAGTGGGATGAAGCGGCCCAGGCCAACCTTATATGTCATCGCACATGAGACAGGTTCCATGACTGACATGTAATTATTTTTGCACAAGTGGCTAGCGGGTGTTTGTCTCTTCTACTATAGTCAATATCTGATTTACAACGAGTTGCTAATAACTTAATTATCATTGTTGTGGTTCCATGTTCGTAGGTAAGACCGTTTCTATCTCCGAAAGCCCTAAGCCACGTAAAACTTGCAATGGATAAATTAGAGGCGTCTAGTTTAGATTGTTGCTGGGCTAGTGTCATGATATGGTAATGTTGTAAGTTGATGTATAGTAGATACCCTTACAACACACTTAACGTGTAAGTTCCATAGACCTTGGTCTTACACACAAAGGAATGATAGAGATCATACCACGATTCATATGATGGTGATCAAATGCGTGGACCATATCATCCCACTTTACACATATGATGTTCGCATCTTATATTGCTAGTTTGGCGCATTTAGTAGCATTGTAAGATGATCCCTCATTTAAATATCAAGATAAAATGAGTTCTTCCTTAGGTATACACCGTTCTATGGATCGTGTTTCGAGACATTACGTGATGATCGGGTGTACTCGATTCTACACTTTCATACAACGGGTGTAAGACTGTTTTACACACGCTAGTACTAAGGTTCTTACTTGGCGAGTCTAGAATGTACAGACATGGCCTTGGAACACGGACCGAATGGTTAAGTATGAGTCATATAGTTGATATGATACCCATATAGATGCTCGCCTTTGAAGCTACACCGACTCACGTGATGATCGGACTTGGTGTAGTGGATTTGGTTCATGTAATCTCCAAAAGGACACGAGGGATGTCATTTTTGAGTGGTAGTTCATTAGTAATTTGGATTAGTTGAACTCAATATATCATAAACTTAGTCTAAATTAACTTTACAAATTCTTTTGTAGATGGCACCACCTGCTATTAATTGCAATGTGTTCATGGAGAAAGAGAAACTTGCTGCGAATGGTAGAAACTTCACCAACTGGGCTATGAATTTGAGGATTCTCCTCTCTGCTGCACAAAAGCAATATGTGCTAGAAGCGCCGCTAGGACCCCCACCAGCTCCTGATGCCCTGATGAGGAAAAAAATGGCTATATAACTCGTCAGGAGGACCACAACTTAGTTCATTGCGGCATACTGTATGGGCTAGAGCCAGAACGTAGAAAGCATTTCGAAAATGGCAATGCTTTTGATACCATGGGAGAATTGAAAATGATTTTCAATACCCATGCTGCCGTTGAGAGTTATAATGCTTCTGAAAAGTTCTTTAGCTGCATGAGGGAGGAAAACAGCTCTGTTAGTGAGCACATACTCAAAATGTTTGGGTATGCCGATAAGCTTGTGTCCTTGGGAATAACGATTCCCATTGACCTAGGCATACATCATGTTCTCCAATCTCTGCCACCTAGCTACAAGAGCTTCGTCATGAACTAGAACATGCAGGGCATGACGAAGTCTCTTCCCGAGCTTCTTTCAATGCTTAAAACTGCATAAGTGGAGATCAGGAAAGAACATCAAGTGTTGATGATCAATAAGACCACCGGTTTCAAGAAAGACAAGAAAGGCAAACAGAAGGGAAAGAACGGTGGAAAATCTGTTGCCGCACCTGAAAAGAAATCCCGAGCTGGCCCTAAGTCTGATACCGAGTGCTACTATTGCAAGGGGACTGGCCATTGGAAGCGCAACTGCCCCAAGTATTTGGCGGACAAGAAGGCCGGCAAGGCAAACAAGGGTATATGTGATATACATGTTATTGATGTGTAATTGACTAGTAATCGCAGTAGCACCTGGGTATTTGATACAGGATCAGTTGCTAATATATGTAATTTGATTCAGGGGCTGCAGAACAAGCGACATCTAGCAAGGGATGATGTCACCATGCGGGTTGGCAATGGATCAAGAGCTGATGTGATCGCCGTCGGAACGTTGCCTCTCCATATGCCGTCAGGATTAGTGATAAATCTAAATAATTGTTATTTAGTGCCTGCACTGAGCATGAACATTGTATCCAGATCGTGTTTGGTGCAAAGTGGATATTCCTTTAAATCAGAAAACAATGGTTGTTCGATTTATATGACTGATATCTTTTATGATCATGCACTTGTGATGAATGGTTTATTTCTGTTGGATCTAGATAGTAGTATTATGCATATTCATCATGTTGATGCTAAAAGGATTAAACTTGATAATGATATATCTGCATATATGTGGCACTGCCATCTAGGTCATATTGGTGTTAAACGCATGAAGCAACTCCATTCTGATGGACTTATGGAATAACTTGATTTTGAATCATTTGATACATGTGAGCCATGCCTTACGGGCAAGCTGACTAGAACACCGTTTTCCGGTTCAATTGAATGGGCGACAGATTTGTTGGAAATCATACATACTCATGTATGTGGACCAATGAGTGTGTCGACGCGAGGTGGATATCGTTGTTTCATTACTTTCACGGATGATTTGAGTAGATACGGGTATATCTATTTAATGAAACATAAGTCTGAAACCTTTGAAAAGTTCAAAGAATTTCAGAACAAAGTGGAAAATCATCGTAACAAAAAGATCAAATTTATGCGGTTCGACCGTGGAGGAGAGTATCTTAGTTACGAGTTTAGCACACATATGAAAGATTGTGGAATAGTTTCACAACTCATGCCTGCCGGACACCACAACGTAATGGTGTGTCGGAACATTGTACTTTATTGGATACAGTTCGATCTATGATGTCTTTGACTGACTTGCCACTGTCATTTTGGAGTTATGCACTAGAAACCGCTGCATTCACTTTAAATCGGGCACCATCTAAATTCGTTGAAACGACACCGTATGAATTATGGTTTGGAAACAAACCTAAGTTGTTATTTCTTAAAGTTTGGGGATGCGATGTTTATGTGAAGAAACTTCAGCCAGACAAACTCGAACCCAAAGCGGAAAAATGCGTCTTCATAGGATACCCTAAAGAAAAAATTGGGTATACCTTCTATCACAATTCCAAGGGCAGGGTTTTTGTTGCCAAGAATGGATCCTTTCTTGAGAAGGGGTTTCTCGCGAAAGGTGTGAGTAGTCAGAAGGTAGAACTCGAAGAGGTTATTGAACCTTCTCTTAATGAAATGGCAGGTGGCGCAACACCGGAAATTGTTTCGGAGTTGACTTCACCTGATGAAGAGAGAGCTAATGATAATAATCATGAAAATCCGAAAGAGGACACTACCGAACCTCGTAGGTCAAACAGGACATGTGTAGCTCCTAAACTATACCGAAATCCTGTTATAAATTTCATGATTGATGAAATAGATGACCCTGCGACGTATGAAGAAGCGATGATGAGCCTGGATTCCAACAAATGGCTAGAAGCCATGAAATCCGAGATGGAATCCATGTACAAAAACCAGGTTTGGACCTTGGTGGACTTACCTCACGATCAAAAGGCCGTTGAGAATAAATGGATTTTCAAAAGAAAAACTGATGCTGATGGTAATGTGACCATCTATAAAGCTCGACTTGTCGCGAAAGGGTTTCGACAAATTCAAGGAGTTGGCTACGATGAGACATTCTCTCCCGTAGCGATGCTAAAGTCGGTTAGGATTATGTTAGCAATTGTTGCATATTTCGATTATGAAATATGGCAGATGGATGTCAAAACTGCATTCCTAAATGGTAATATTGAAGAAGAGTTGTATATGATACAACCTAAGGGTTTGATCGATCCTAAGGATGCTGATAAGGTATGCAAGCTTCAGCGATCCATCTATGGACTGAAGCAAGCATCCCGGAGTTGCAATCTTCGCTTTGATGAGGTGATCCAAGAGTTTGGATTTGTCCAAACTTATGGAGAGGCTTGTATTTACAAGAAACTTAGTGGGAGCAATGTGGCATTTCTGATATTATATGTAGATGACATATTATTGATTGGAAATGATATAGATCTTTTAAATAGTGTTAAAAGTTATCTAAAGAGCAAATTTTCAATGAAGGACCTTGGTGAAGCTTCGTACATATTAGGCATTAAAATCTATAGAGATAGATCAAGGCGCCTAATTGGGCTTTCGCAAAGTACATAACTTGATAAGATATTAAAGAAGTTTAATATGGACGGAAGTAAGAAGGGGTTCTTACCTATGTTGCAAGTCAAGACATTGAGTAAGACTCAAAGTCGACTATGACGGAAGAAAGAGAGATAATGGATAAGATCCCATATGCCTCAACCATAGGCTCTATATAATGTACACCATGCTATGTACAAGACCGGATGTGGCACATTCTATTAGTTTGACTAGTAGCTACCAATCTAATCTAGGTTCGGAACACTGGATAGCGATCAAGAATATCCTTAAGTATTTAAGAAGAACTAAAGATATGTTTCTTGTATACAGAGGTGAAGAAGAACTGGTCGCTAAGTGTTATGTTGATGCTAGCTTTGACACCGATTCGGATGACTCTAAGTCTTAATCCAAATATGTATTTCTCTTGAACGAAGCAACAGTTAGTTGGAGGAATTCCAAACAACCTGTGGTGGCTGGATCAACAACGGAGGCAGAATATGTTGCTGCTTCAGAAGCAGCGCAGGAAGCGGTTTGGATGAAGGAGTTCATAACGGAACTAGGTGTGGTTCCTAGTGCATTGGACCCGATGGTGATCTATTGTGACAACAATGGAGCCATAGCCAATGCCAAGGAACCAAGGTCTCACAAGAATTCCAAGCATATTAAGCGTCGGTTGCACTCCATCCGTGAGCATGTCAAGGATGGAGATATAAAGATTTGTAAAGTACACACGTACCTAATTGTAGCATATCCGTTGACTAAAGTTCTCCCTAGGGCAAAACATGATCAACACCAAAACTCCATGGGTGTTAGATTTATCACTATATGAACTAGATTATTGTCTTTAGTGCAAGTGGGAGACTGAAGGAAATATGCCCTGAGAGGCAATAATAAAGTTGTTGTTATGTATTCCTTGTATATGATAGATGTTTATTTTGCATGCTATAATTGTTTTGATTGGAAACGTCAATACATGTGTGTTTAATAAACAAATAAAAGGTTCCTAGTTATGCCTCTCTTATAGACTAGCTCATTGATTAACAAGATGATCAAAGTTTCCTGATCATGGACATTGGATGTTGTTAATAATGAGGTCACAACATTTCTGAAATGATGTGATGAACATTCATCCGAAGTATGGCATTACGATCAAAGTCATTATGTTTATATTTCTATAACATTATACGAAGTAATCTTAGTCCTTAGACAATGAGATCATGTTAATTGCTAACATTGGAAGAGTAACTTGATAACATCAAACGTCACACCATAAAAGGGTGACTATAAAGGTGGGTTCAGATACTCTAAAGATGTTATGTTGAGGCTCATGGATTAAGAGTGGAATTTTTCAATCCCAATGACGGATAGATATACTCTGGGCCCTCTCGGTGATATCACATTAAGATAGCTTGCAAGCAAGTGATGCGATCACTAGAATGTTATATCACGGGAACGAGAAAAGAGTGCATGTAGGTAACGAGATCAAACTAGGTATTTGGATGCCGATGATAGAATCTCGGACATGTAATATATCGCGAGACAAAGGGATTAAGTTACTAGCGTTAAAGGTTCTCACGATCAAAGAAGTCATCGTTGAATGTGCAGGAGTCATAATGGATCTCCAGGTCCTGCTTCTGATTATTGATTTGAGAGGAGTCTCAATCTTGTCTGCATTATTCGCGAACTACAGGGTGACACACTTAAGGGTTGCCAAACACCGTTTTTGAGCACATATATTTCAGACGAAAGAATTGCAAAGCGCTGGAATTATTTCGATGGAAACCGGAATTGTTTCGGGTGAAATTGCAGAAACTGGTTCTGCATGTGATATTGAAATGTTACAAGCGGTTTTATGTGAATGTTTGTTAATTAAAGTAATTAACAAAATTCTGAATACAATAAATAAAAAAGTTTTATTAGATGAAAGTTGCATTAAATTTGGTGGAAATTTAATGCATGTGAGTGGAACTTTGAGTGGAGGCTAAATTTATGTGAGTGGAGCTCCCACCACATGAATGAGGAAGAGGTGGGGGGACCCCCATGGGCGCCGGCGATGGGAGGATAGGAGCCCCCCTCTCCTATAAAAGGCCCCCCTCTCTTCCCTCACAACGTACACCTCCTCTTGAAGGATCTCTCTCCCCCTCTAGATATATTCCCCATGTTCTTGGATTAGCGAGATACATGTTCTCGGTGGCATTTTGTCTAGAAGGAGTTGTTGCTTCTGCTGATTAGCTGGAGCGAGGAGGTGGAGGTTGTTCGGTGGCCTAAACGTGTGTGCGAGGACGAATGCGCTGCTGATTTGCGGCGCTATGACTTCCACACGATCTTGAGATCGGCAAGCGTACGACTACATCATCCACGAGTTCCAACTCGTTAACAAAGCTTTGTTGTCTTCGAGGGTAAGTTCTCGATGGATGTATATCCACCCGTTGCTTGTATCTAGTAGATAGATCTTGGCCTATTGTTCCCATCATAGGAAAATTTTTGTTTTCTATGCTGCAAACCCAACATTTAATACTTGAGTATTTTCAGAAACCGAATTATTACCTGAATACTTTCAAAAACACTTTGATTCCAAATGGGGCCTGTCTACCAAAGAAATATTTCAGTTTTCTCTCTTCTCGGTTTCATAAAGAAGAGGGTCTGACATCTTTCTCAAATTCTTAAATAAACATAGTTACGGAGACTACTTTAGTTTAAAATGATATTATTTGTTGGACCAAATCACCTCAAAGTATTAAATATTTCAGCTTGTTCAGATTTCTGAACAGAGGTAGTATGGGCCATGGATGATCAGAGTGTCCGTTGGCCTTGGATTCCTGGATAGAGGTAGTACGTCCTACCAATTTACTATTATTATTTGGACTATAGATAAATTTGAATTTAGTCGAGCGGGAAAATCTCTCGATGTCCTCGAAATATTTTGCGTCCCCATGTTCCAAACATTATGGAATTCTCGTTCGACCCCTAGTTAAGTCGGTTGGTTGCGGCTTCAATCGTAATTTCCCGGTTCACTGCCTCTATAGTCCAGATCAAAACACTATCAAGGCCCACCCCACCCCCACTCCTCGCCCGCAGCCGCGCAAGCCCTGCGGAAAAACCCTAGAGCTCACCTTCTACACCACCTTACCACCAGAACATCTACTAAACCACCAGTCTATAGGATCTGCTTCACCTATGTTAAGAATCTATCTCGTGACCCCCTCATACACTACACCTGATCTGATTCGTTGTCATCATTGATGGCTCCAAAAAGAGCCATCTTCCAACGTGTTTAAACATTGTTTTTGGTCAAGGAATTGACAAGAAACTCTCAAACCTTTTCACTAATGACTAATAATTGCAAAGATGTGCAAAACCTTTCTTTGAATTGTGTTGTGCATAAAATCACGCTTTTTAATGCGAAATTAGGAGTCATAATGAAGGTTTTTGAGGAAGTCCACACGGCCAAGTAATCGGGGAGTCATTCCATGGCGTCTTCAAACTTAACGACCACTGGTACAGGTAGGGCCCGCCTGTACCGTCCACCTGTAACATGTGGCGATGGCTTAGTCTCATCAAACCCTATAACTTTCGTGAAGACGCCTATATATTTTGAGGCTCCAGCTGCCGACTAGAGAGCCGCAATTCTTAGATACATCACAACACCACCAAAGGAGTTCCACGATATTGTTCATCACTTCCATCATCCATCCCCTCCATTAGCCATAACCACTGCTTTGTACTTTAGATCTCCTTGTGATTCATTGACCATTGTAAGAATATTTGATTTCAATCTAAGTGTTTTGCATAATGTTTTCTATCCTAGAGCTATTTTTATGAGTGAGTAGTCCTCGCAGGCTGCGGGTTGTGGAGAAACCTCGTATAAATTATGTGCATCTAATTCATGGGAGTATTGTGTTTTGTTTGCAATAGAGATTTGTATCTTTTGTTTCTTTGTCTCTTGCCTCGATCTATGGACTTGTAGGTACCCAAGATCCCATAGATTGATAAAGTCTTGAGGTGAGATACTACGCTAGCCGCCAATCTCATAGGAACCCCAGTGATAGAAAGAGTTGTACGGTATTCGTTTAGCGACCCATTCGGGATCACAACAACATCACCACTTAATGCTTTGATATGCGTTTTACACTTAATAATCGTCTATAGTCCGTTGCTTCATGGTGCACTCGGTTGGACTAATAGACTATTGTATGCTCACAACATCACTGGGGCTCTAGTATATTAGGATGTGTTTCCCACAAGAGATTATCCCTATTCAATCATCACACATGACTATGCTTATTATTATATCCCATATGATCTAAGTTGCAGGTGGATCTTCAACCCTGGCCTATCTCCATCCATTGATTTAACCCATTATAAAAGTGAACTAGATTGGTCCCATAAACTAAGGTAAAACAAATAAACAATGTCTTGTAGATGTGTTCTTTTTATTTCCTTTTAGCATTGCTTTCCACGGTTCGATTAAACCTAGGTCTTCTAGGGAAAACGCTATTATACTACATCTGTGAATCCGGATCGAAGGTATCAACCCTTTTTCTGGCACCATTGCTGGGGAAGCAATTTCTTTATCCTCACGAGGTCACTAGAGACCTTGTTTTTAGTTTTATTGTTAGTTTGAAGTTTATTTCTTGTTATTTGTTTACTTTCTTGTTATCTATTTGAAAACCCCAAAAAATAGTTAACTCCCATTTGTTTACTTTTCTTAAAATACCAAAAACATAAGAGCCGTGGTTCAAAAGAGACTTGGGAGTATGCTACTCCCACTGATGATTTTATTCATGCACCTATCACAACACCACCAAAGGAGATCCACACCATTATTCATCCATTGTTCATCACTTCCATCATCCATCCCCTCCATTGGCCATAGCCATTTCTTTGTAGTTTAGTTCTCCTTGTGATTTTCTGACCATTGTAAGAATATTTTATTTCAATCTAAGTGTTTTTCATAATGTTTTATATCCTAGATCTATTTGTTATGAGTGAGTAGTCCTCGCAGGCTATTATGTGCATGTAATTCATGGGAGTATTATGTTTTGTTTGCAATAGAGATTTGTATCTTTTGTTTATTTGTCTCTTGCCTCGATCTATGGACTTGTAGGTACCCAAGATCCCATTGATTGATAAAGGATTGTGGTTAGATACTTGTCTAGCGGTGATCTCATAGGAACCCTAGTGACAGAAAGGATAATACGATCTTCGTTTAGCGACCCATTTAGGATCACAAAAACATCACCACTTAATGCTTTAATCTATGTATTACACTTAATAATCATTTGTAGCCCGTTGCTTCGTGGTGCACTTAGTTGGATTAAAACACTATTTCTATTCTTGTTGCATCATGGGGGATCTAGTATATTAGGATGTGTTGCCCACAAGATATTATCCCTATTGAATCATTACACATGACTATGCTTATTATTATCTTTTATCCCATATGATGTGCAACTGCAGGTGGATCTTCAACCCTGGCCTATCTCCATCATTGATTCAACCCATTATAAAAGTAAACTGGATTGGTTCAGTAAACTAAGGTAAAACAAAAAAAAACAATGTATCGTCGACGTGTCCCTTTAGCATTGGTTTCCAAGGATCAATTAATGCCAGGTCTTCTTGGGAAAAAGCTATTATAATACATTTGTGAATACGGATCGAAGGTATCACCGCGTCACCTTCTGCTTTACCACGCGAACTGAGGGACGTACTTCCAGGTGGTGCTTGATCACCTCTCGAGGAACACCGGTCATATCCGATGGGGTCCAGGCAAACATGTTTGTGTTCACGCATATGAAAGTGATGAGTGTCTACTCCCCTTCTGCTGTGAGGTGTGCCCCAATGGTGATGGTAGCTCCTGAGACAGCGGGGTTGAGTGGGAAATTTTTGGTCACAATGGCTTATTCTTCCCGGCCATTCCAGGGGAGCATGTGACCTCCTGCCCCAAAAGGGATGTTAGCTCGTCCTCGGCTTCCCCGGCCGTGTCCGTAGATGAGGCTGGCCTCTTTCATGCAGGGGCGCGACATCATCCAGCCTTGCTTCCTCCTCGGTGTAGGTCGCTTCCGCCTCCTTGTGGGCCTGCTCAAGGGATCACCAAGCTTCCCCCTCATCACAACGAATTGTGATAGGGTAGCCGGTGCTGCTCGTCATCCTGATCATGTTGTAGGCATTATGGGTGACAGCCATGAACTTCGCCAGAGCCGGGTAACCCAGGATGGCATTGTACGGCAGGCCAATTCGGGCGACATGGAAGTCGATGAGTTTGGTGCGGTAGTTGTCGCTCGTCCCGAACATGATAGGGAGCAGTATCTGTCCAAGTGGCATGGCCTCGCCTTCCGTCTCACCCAAGAATGGCAGGGCGGTGACAGACGAGTTCTAGGCACCTGCATCTACGGAAACGCCTCCTCCAAGAGCATGTTCAACCCGGCTCCACTGCCAACGAGGGTTTTCGTCATGGCGATGCAGTTAATGGTGGGGTAACATACCATGGGTATGGCTCCCATCGAGTGGGTGGACTTGAGGTGGTCATTGATGCCGAAGAAGACTGGCTGATATGACCACTCGAGCCGGGTGGCGGTAGCACTTGGCCTTGCCGCCGCCAGCTCCTGCGAGAGCTGCTTGAAGTGCCTCTCCAAGGTGGAGCTTGGGAGAATCTTAATATGCACGCGATGGCGCCTAACACGACTCGGCGTGGCTCTGTGCGGTGCCTAGTGGTCCCAGTGCCGACCCCTGGGCCTGGTGACCTGTTGGGACCGGGCCGTATCCTGGGTCGCCTAGGACCTCGACGAGGCGGGTGTGCCACGCCGCGCGCTCGGAAATAGCGGGACATGGCAGAGAAACCTCCAAGCCTCACGTAGCATGCTCTCCTGCGCTGTGGCGCCCGGGGATGTCCACTACTGGGACCCCGCGTCGGGGATCAGAGCCATGCCACCAAGGTCGAGGAAGACCTCTGAAACGCGCCTCAACCCCTACCTAGCGGGCGAAATGTCGGAGGAAGTGTCTCGTGAAGGAACCAGGGGTCCAACAAGCCCTGAGTTCGAGAGTGCACTGAACATGCATTCTGAGCTTCTCAGCGATGGCAAAGACGGTGGCGCACGAGTAAGACATAGAGGTGGACATAAGGGTTTTTTACCGAGGTTCGAGACCCTCATGAGGAGGTGATACATTGCAAATGTATCTATAATTTTTGATGTTCCATGCTTGGTTTTATCCACTTTCTTGTATTTTGTTCCAACTTTGGAGTACTTTTCATGTGATTTCTTGGACTAACCTATTAACAAGAGCCACAGTGCTAGCTGCCTATTTTCTGCTGTTTTTGGTTCTAGGAAAGTCAGAAAATGAATATTCTCGGAATTGGACGGGACAAAAGACAAAGGGCCTATTTTTCTGGAAGTCATCAAGTGCCAGAATACGAGACGGAGAAGGGCCAGAGGCCGACCACACCACCTGGCCGCGCGGCCAGGCTTAGCCCGCGCCAGGGGGTTGTGTGGTGGCCCCCAGCACCCTCTCGGCCTCCCTTTCCGACTATAAGATTCCCTCGGGACGTAAACCCTAAGTACCCGATCAAAAAAATCCACGAAAGAGTCTGTAGCCACCGTCATCTCCATCCCTAGACCGGGAGGGATCTGAAGCTCTTCCCAGCACCCTGCCAGAGAGGGGAATGCACCCTAGAGGTCTTCTTCATCACCATGCAAGCCTCCGGTGTGATGCGCGAGTAGTTCATCCTTGGACTACGGATCCATGTAGTAGCTAGATGGCAAGTTCTCCTCCTTTGTGCTTTCATGTTTAGAGATCTTGCATGCTTTCCGTTGTTAGTAGCTATCTTGGCCAAGTAGATGCTAGCAACTCCAAGAGTTAGTATTTATGCTCGATAGTGGGTTCATGCCTCTGGTAATCTGGGGAAGTGACAGAAATCTCTAAGGTAGTAGATGTGCTGTTGCTACTAGGGAGAAAACAACAATCCTTTGTTCATAGAACAATCGTATTGTTTACTTTACACGCAGTTCGTAAACCAATAATCCGTTGCTTGCAACTTAATACTGGACGGGGTTCGGATGATAACCTGAAGGTGGATTATTAGTCATAGATGCAGTTGGATGGCGGTCTATGTATAATGTTGTAATGCCCAATCAAGTCTCAAAGGAGTCAAGATGATTAGTATATGCATGTATTGCTTTCTCGGTGTTTGTCAATTGCCCCGCTGTAATTTGTTCACCCAGCATGTTATCTATCTTAAGGAGAGCCACCTCTAGTGAACTATGGATCCCGGTCCTTTTCTTTTACATACAATCTATAAACTGTTTACTGCTTTGTGTTTACTTTCTGCAAAGTTTTACTTCTTTCCATTCGATACGTTTAATCCTTTGTTTTCCGCAAAACACGGTGAGATTGACAACCTCATCGCAAGTTGGGGACAAAGTTATGTGGTTGTGTTGTGTAGGTCTCCACGTTGCTACTAGCACCGGTAGTGCGCCCTGCCAAAACTCAGCTAGTAACACCTTTGAGGTGTTTCCTTGCTCCTACTGGTTCGATTAAATCTTGGTTTCATAACTGAGGGAAACTTGTTGTTGTGCTCATCATACCTTCCTCTTGGGGTTCCCAACGAGCTCTACATCAACACCGCCATCAAGCAATTTTATGGGCGCCGTGCATTGAGCCATCAGAAGGTAAATCCCCTACTCATGCTTGGTTGTATTGCTCGCGGCCTAGGTTTACATATCATTGGTGTCGACCCGTTATAAGGTAGGAGAAGGTCTCCTTATATAGGGGCGCCAGGCCCGGGACTCTTCCCCCCCCAAATGTTGGGCGAGAAGGGTCACCACATTGTTGCCCTCCAGTCTCTTGGTCTACCAGAAGACTTTTCGTGGACTTGGATTATGCCTCCTTGGAGACACGCATCCTCCTCGTGTTTTTGTTCATGGATGACGTCAACTTATGGCACCTTGCCCTGAAATGTAGAGAAATTTCCTTAGCTGTCGGGACCTTTACCAAAGGCACCTCTGACCGTCCGGGACCCCTTGGACAGTACCGGCTTGGCATCCGATGCTACCGCTAAGGTTTTCGTCTTCCACTGGTGGGCGTGCGCGCCCTTACCCTCCCGAGGGGCCATCTCTTGTCTGAAACCCCTGGAGGAGTTGATCTTGCATGCGCTCCATCCTCTAGAGGGTTCCCCGGAAGGGCTCGCTGAACATCTTCGTTAAGGGCCCCCTTGGACCTCACGAGGCGCTCGGATGATTCGTCTAGAGGCCTAGCCGACTACGGACTCGTGGTACCCCTGGTGCCCTTGGTCCGACAGTAGCCCCCAGGAGCCCGGCTCACACGCTCTCTTCGTGGAGCGAAGGCTCAGGCTGCCCAACGATCGGCTGGTGTCGTTAGGACATGTTCTGCTCCTTCTTCTTGGGTTTCACCCTCACGGGGCCGTGTGCCATAGCTTAGGAACATGGGCTCACATTAGCAGAGGGGTCGCCCTTATAAGGTCGTGTTCTTGCCTGCTGAATCCTTCTGATTCCAACCATTAAGCCGCCACTTCTCCCACTCCCTTCTACCTGATTGTTGGCCTTTCCAACACGAGATATCTCGCCGGGGAGCCCCTACCATCAAAATACGGCTAGTCCCTGCTGAGCCTTCTAGGTTGGAGGATGACGAGGAGGAGACTGACAAGGTTCTAATCCCTTCCACCATCAGCCTTGACTCGGGGATTGACAAGTTTCGCTCGCAACTCGCCTCGAGCTAGAACGAGTGGGGGTGATGTGGGCGTGGCCTAGCTCAGCAGATCCGGCGAGTCTCGTCGGTCATGCGCACCCCTTATTCTACCACACCGTCCTCGCAGGGCTAGTTCCCCCATTCTCTCCTTTCTTTATGGTGGTCTTGGAGGACTACCAGATCTTCGCCTTGCACGTCCATCTTCGCCTGCTAGTGCGAGATGTTTTTTGGGGTGAAGCCTTTTGTGGCGCTCTTGTGCCGCATGTACGCCCTCTGCCTCACCTCCACCTCCCATAATGCTGGATGTGTCTCCTTCCTGAAGGAGGGGACCTTCGGGGTCCCTATGGGCTGGACGAAACAGGTGGAGGACTTTCAGAAGCATTGGTTCTTCATGGACATTCTGGATGACTATCCACAACTTCATCTCCCTATCGCCCTGGCCGAAAAGATCAACAACCGATGGTCCATGACATAATTGGAGGAGGACAAAGTCGAGGCCCTGGATGCACGCGTCGTGCAGCTCAATTTCTTCAGCCTGACCGAACCCCTGGTAGTCATGGAATTCCTCCATCGCCACATAGATGCCCTTCAGAAGCATCACAAGGATCCATGGGACTTGGATGAGGAAGCCAACTCATCCCTGGGGGATGACATTACTGATGACTCCGCCATGGGGAAGTTCCTCTACAAGCTCCAACATAGGGAGCTCCGCGTCAAAACTCCCTGTTGGGGTCTTTCCCCTTTACCTTGACCACCGGAAGGCTGAGATCCAGGCATCCCTCCCCTAGTTCGATGAATGGGGGATTCTCCCTACTGGCCACGCACGGAAACGAGTGAATCCTCTAGGCCCGGCTTCCCTCACCCCTGACGAGGGGATTCATCGGGCCATGATACCTTCGATCCGGATTTCGTATGTAGTACAACTCACCCCATAGTGAAGTTACTTTATTGGACCTTCGGGAGTTCTAGAAATCCTTTTGTGTTTTTATCGGACCAAGAGTTTGTTGTCTTTCGTTGTTGTCGATGATGGAGAGAGAGGGCCTAGGGCATTCGGTTTCACCTGTAGCTGTGAAAAACATCTGATGGGAATAAAAGATGATAATAAGGTATGCATGTAATTGTTAGAGCAAGATAAATTATATGTGGGTAGTGCATCCATAATTTCTATTGCCTCCGCAACCGCTTATAGCAATAACCTACTAGTCTCATCCATAGAAGAAAGAGAACTAATGATATGCATAGTGACGTCACTGATATGTCGTAAATGTATCTATAATTTTTGATGCTCCATGCTTGTTTTATGTCAACTTTCTTATGTTTTGTTCAGACTTTGAGGCATTTTTATACATTTTATGGAACTAACCTATTGACAAGATGCCGCAGTGCTAATAGCATGTTTCCTGTTGTTTTTGGTTTCATAAAATTTAGAAAAGTAATATTCTCGGAATTGGACGAAACAAAAGCCGAAGTTCCTATTTTACCAGAAGACTCACAGAGCCAGAAGACGAGACGGAGAGGGGCCACGAGGGGCCCACACCACCTAGTGGCGCGGGCCAGGCTAGGCCGCGCCAGGGGTGGTGTGGCCGCCTCGGTCTCCGCCTCGACCTCTCCCTTCGCCTATATATTCCCCCCGAGATAAAAACCTTGGTGACATGGGTATACCCTATAGGTACTCGAGCTTGGCATATACGGTCCAGATACGGCAGAAGCCCACGTCATTGCCAAGGCCCAATACAAGATTCAGGTGATCCACGAACTCTTCGATTGCTTGCAGCGCAAGATGAAGCTTAAGATAGAAAGTTCAAAGAGGCGAACCCTAATTTGTAACCGACTCAACCTGCTACCCGAGACCCAGCCTATCTGTATAAAGGCTGGGAGGGGGTGGCGAGGAGGACAATCACAACCGTAGTTTCACCACCGTCGCCAGATTGCATCTACGCACCCCCTGTAATCTTCGATTCCTTCGTTAATTCCAAGAGAAGACAAGCAGGAGTAGGAACCTCTACGGGGCCTAAACCTGGGTAAAACTTGCGTCCTTGTGTGCTTGTTTACTAGCCAAGTGATGCCTCCAGCGCTCCCTCCTTCTCCAAAACCCAAGTCCATAACAATCGGCATTGACGAGTTAAACCCTCGTCATTGGCACCGTCTATGGGAATTGGGAGTGCTGATGTTGCAACTTCTTTGGCCCCATCAACCGTGATCTACAACTCTGCAACAACGGAGATTCGCCAACTCTTCGGTGCTTTCGACTTCACCGTCCATACGCTGGACACTCGCCTGGCTTTCGAGTCCGTAGGCGATGGGATCAGCCTGGTAATTGGGAGCCTCCGCTTCCAGGTCGGTCAACTAGGAGCGCTTCACATGTCTAACCAGCCGATGACACCTGTGATTTCTCCAGCATCGTGGTCCCCTCCACCAATCCAAACCCTCAGCGAGCTCAACGCCCTGGCAACAGCTGGGAGCACGGACAACGACAACAGTCGCAGATCCGATCTGGGTGATCTAGCCATAGAAGATGGAGCCTATGGCTCCGAATCTAAAAGTTGCGGGAGCAACAGCTTCCCCATCCACTTCATGTGCATTGTCATCAATGCGGGTGATACCACCGCCAATCGCGAAAACACCGGTTCTGGCACCGGGCCGCCCAATGGTGGCATACCGAATGGTGGCCCTCCCAATGGCACACCCATCAACGGCGCACCCGTCAACAACGGGGCAGACGGGAACCCAAGTCTCATGGAGAATGAACGCACCGAGGAACGCGTGCTGATCAACCTCAACGACAACGAGTGGGCCCATTGTCGAGAAGCTCTGCGGGGTAATCCTTTACCCCCGAACTCATCATAGGACATGCTGATAGGCTACCATTGGCTACTCAAGGAGGAGTTCAAGCGCCAACAGCAAGTAATCGCACAACTCAAGGCGCGTAGAAAGGCGGCAGATGAATCGAGTCTTCGGCGAGCTGGGCTCTCCTCCCATGGAGGATCGTCCTCCAAAGACAACAAGTACATGGCCAATAAAAGGCAATCTCGACTGGCCCACCTCACCGAACAAGAGCGCGTAGAAGATGCGAAAGTCCTCGACTTCAGCTCCATGACGGTGGATACGCGGGGGAACATGCTCCCGAAGACGCCGCAAGCCACAGTGATAGCGGCCAGCATGTACCTCCTCAACAAGCAGCCACCGGCTGGAGACCCGCGAGCTGCCATGCACCGATCTATGATCGCGGGCCTAGGGCTAATCGAGACCGCCCTCGACAAAGAACCAACACCAGAGCCGAAGAAAAGCAAGGCTCTGGACAAGTACTACTACTCGTACTCCTCTAGTGACGACAGTCACGATCTGTCACGATGGTGTTGCTCATGGTGGCACGATCACGACTACGACGCACGTGATGACATCACGCAGTGCAAGGTCGACAAGATGCAAGCAAGGCGTGCTCGTTCGACTGACTCGGACGAAGATGATACTGAGCTCTGCGGCGCCAGATGCTTCAGTAGGGCCATCAGGCAGAAGCGAATGCCTAAGGGGTTCAAACTCCCGTTGGAGAACCCATAATTTGATGGACTGCAGGACCCGATAATCTGGTTGGAGGACAAGATCTCCTCCGTTATAGTGCATGGAGGGAGCCGAAGCACGGCTATGCAATGCCTACAGCTACAGTTGCAGGGCGCCGCTCACGCATGGCTCAACAACCTCCCACGCGGATCCATTCGCAGCTGGGAAGAGCTGGTCTATAGCTTCGTGTGCAACTTAAAGGGCACTTACAAAAGGCCCGCATCAATCGAAGAACTGAGAAGCTGCCAGCAAATGTCTGGCGAGTCGCTGTGCTCGTACATCCAGAGGTGGTCCATCAGCAAGAACTCCGAAAAAACATATCGGAGGACCAGGCAATCGACACGTTCAATGGCGGCGTTCGCCGTATAGAGCTCAGGGAGGAGCTGGGCCGCTAGAAACCCAAAACGATCGACCATCTGATGGAAATCGCGAATCGGTGGGCCGACGGAGAAGATTCGGTGAAAAACCGCACCCAATCCGACGATGATGACGACCTTGGGCGCAGACGCGACCACCGAGGTAAATGTCGAATGCTCATCTACAATGACCACGACAAAGTCAATATGGTCACAGCCGGCTACGCCGACAAACGCTATGCCAAATGCAACAACGACTATCGCAACGGTGGATACCGCGATAGCGGGAAAACCACACAGGTGTGGCAGCGTCGCACTCACGAAGAGGCAGCCGCAACATCTATCGAGGACAAATTGTTTGTACCATGCAACGTGCACTTCTACATCAACAAGCATGACGACAAGAAGAAATCCAGCCACCTTCTCAAGGATTGTCACGAGTTTCTCAAACTCCATGAGGGCCTGGCTCGGATGAATCGTGAGGCGATCAACAGGGGCTACGGAGCTGCCCCAGGCACTGTGGCACATGGAGCTCCTCCACCACCGCCCGGACCACCACCACCCGCGGCCGCGCCTGTCCAGCACCATGGATGCGAACCATACCCACGAGCCATAGGCAACATGATGATCCAAAAAGGGCGTCCCTCAAATCGAGTGTAGAAGGTCATCACTCGCCAAGTCAACTTGGCGATAAACTCCCCACCTTCCACCACTGAGTACCTTAGTGGAAGTGACTCCTGCATCACCTTTGATAAGCGTGACCATCCACGTTAAGTCCCTCGTCCAGGCCAGTGTCTCCTCGTACTCGAGGCACAGATCGGAGGCTTCGATATGAGTCACGTCTTCATGGATGGCGGGAGCAACATCAACCTCATGTTCGCGAGTACCTTACATGTGATGAGGATCCCTTTGACTTGTCTGGAAGTCTCAGACACGACGTTCCACGGCATCGTCCCAGGCAAGGGCATATATCCCCTGGGCAAAATCAACCTCGTCGTCATCTTCGGCACACCGCAAAACTTTCGGCGAGAGCGCATTAACTTTGAAGTCGTCGACTGGCCCTCACAATACCACTGCATCCTCGGACGTTTACCTACTAGGTTCATGGCAGTTCCACACTACGCTTACCTGCAGATGAAAAATCCAGGTCCAAACGGCATCATCACAATCAATGGAAGCTTCGAGAGGTCCGACAACTGCGATAGGCAATTCAACCGAATCTCCTAGTCCTTCGGCATGCAGGAGGAACTCGCAAGATTGAAGGAGTTGACAAACAACAGTCTGCCTCCCCTGAGCAGGCCAAGTTCACCCGACCTGTCATTCGACTCGTTGGTGCACACGAAGAAAGTCCAAATCCACCCAACGGACCCGACCAAGACGACCCTCATCTTCGCCTGGTGTCCAGCGGACATGCCAGGGGTTCCTAGGGAATTCGCCAAGCACTTACTCAACGTAAATCCAGACGCAAGGCCAGTCAAGCAGACAATATAGCGACTGTCTAAACCAAGAGCAAAAGCAGTCGGAATGGAGATCAATAGACTCCTCGATGCCAATTTCATACATGAGATCAAGGAAAGCACCTCGCTCGCTAACATAGTGCTTGTGCCTAAAAAGACATGGATATCTTGCGGATGTGCGTGGACTTCACCTCTTTGAATAAGCACTGCCCAAAGGATCACTTCCCGTTGTCG
This sequence comes from Avena eriantha, assembly GCA_910589775.1. NCBI lineage: Eukaryota > Viridiplantae > Streptophyta > Magnoliopsida > Poales > Poaceae > Avena > Avena eriantha. The sequence continues at coordinate 341,897,476 of OU342742.1, read as the reverse complement.
CGGATCGATCAAATAATCGACTCCACTACGAGATGCGAGCGCCTCTACTTCCTCGACACCTACTCTGGCTATAATCAGATTCAAATGAAGGAGGAAGATCAGGAGAAAACGGTGTTCACAACGCCCTTTGGTGTGTTCTGTTATAACACAATGCCTTTCGGGCTAAAAAATGCAGGAGCCACCTATCAGCGGTGCATGCAGGCTTGCCTCAAGAACCAACTTGGTCGCAATATCCAAGTCTACGTTGACAACATCGTCATTAAAACGAAGGAGGAGGCCACGTTAATCGATGATCTCCGCGAGACCTTCGCTAACGTCGACCGCTATCGGATCAAGCTCAATCCGTACAAGTGCTCCTTCGGCGTACCATCTGGGTAATTACTCGGGTATCTCATCTCTGTGAGAGGGATCGAGGCAAACCTGAAGAACATAAAAGCCATACTGGCCATGGAGAAGCCGAAGAACGTAAAAGGCGTCCAGCAGCTAGCCGGGTGAATTGCGGCGCTCAGTTGATTCATCAGTCAAATGGGCGAAAAGGCACTGCCCTTCTACCAACTCCTCTGCAAAGCTAGCAAGTTAGAGTGGACAGACAAAGCACAAGAAGCATTCGAAGACCTCAAGCGTCTCCTATCCACTTCACCAGTACTGGTGACACCTCGCTAAAAGGAGCCACTACTGCTCTACATCTCCGCCACCAACTAGGTGGTCAGCACTGTGCTCGTGGTAGAGCCAGCCGAAGAAAATAAAGTCCACGTGGTTCAACACCCAGTATACTACCTCAGCGAGGTGCTCACACCAACAAATCAGCAGTACCCGCACTACCAGAAGCTGGCCTATGGCGTCTTCATGACAACCAGGCGACTGCGTCACTAGGTCCAGGATCACCCAATCATGGTGGTAAACGATGCCCCGCTCGGGCATATACTCAATAATCCTGACACCACCGGACGAGTCGCGCTCTGGGGAATCGAGTTGTCTCCACGAGACATCACATACGATAAGCGCGATGCGATCAAGTCGCAAGTTCTCCTAGACTTTCTTGTACACTGGATGGAGAATCAACTCCTCGACAAGCCAGATATGTCCTACCTCTATACAATGTACTTCGATGGTTCCAAGCGAAAGGACGGAGCTGGCGCAGGTGTCATACTGACATCGCCCCAAGGAGACAAGATGAAATACATTCTGCGAATGCAGTTCAATGCCTCCAATAATGAAGCTGAGTACGAGGCCTTAATTCATGGGATGCGGATGGCAAAAGCCTGTGGCACCAAAAGGCTAATCATCTACGGCGACTCCAAGCCGGTGGTCAACCATATGATGCACGAGTGCGACGGAATGCGACAACATGATCGCCTATCGGGACCACTACGACACACTCGAGGGAGACTTCAACGGCTGCGAGCTGTCGCACGTAGGTCGCGAAAGCAACGAAGAGGATGACACACTCGCCAACATTGGCTCCACCTGCGCCCCTATACCACCTGGGGTATTCCTCGAGCGCATATGCGAGCGCTCCATCAAGCCCAAGGCTCCAGAGAAAAAAGCAAGCACGTCAAGGGACTCGGGGGCTACGCCACCCAACGAGCCAATGGCACTCGACGACATGGAGCTCGATACATGACTCGAAGGGACAATGGGCACCATGATGATCGAGCCATCTTGGACACAGCCGTACATCACATACCTGCTCAGCAAAAGGCTGCCAGAGGACCCGACTGATGCGTGACACATCGCACGACGATCCAAGGCATTCGGCCTCATCAATGGCGAATTATACTAACGCAGCATCACAGGGGTACTCCAACGGTGTGTCTCCAATGGGGATGGAAGGGTCGTCCTCCTCAACATACATGAAGGCACATGCGGGCATCACGCTGGCAGTCGCACCCTTGTTGCCAAAGCTCTACGAGCAGGATTCTACTGGACCACGGCCATGCGCGACGCCAAGGACATCGTCCAGCGCTGCAATGCTTGCCAGCGATTCGCGGACAAACCTCATGCACCTGGTGAGGAACTCATGCCAATACCATTGGCCTGGCCCTTCGCACAATGGGGACTCGACATGGTCAACAAGCTCCCAAGGTCCTCGCGAGGACGTTATGTCTACCTCTTAGTCGCGGTCGACAAATTCACCAAGTGGATCGAGGCCATGCCAGTGACGAATCAATCAGGAGACAACACTATCAAGTTCTTCGAGTCCATTGTCTACCGCTTTGGGGTGCCACATAGCATCGTCACGGACAATGGGTCAAACTTCACCTCCAAGGAGTTCCAGGAGTTCTTCAAAAACCTAGGAATCAACATAAGCTACGCCTCGCTGGCTCACCCGCAGACCAACGGTCAAGTTGAAAAGGTCAACAGCCTCGTGTGTGGTGGAATCAAGAAGCGACAGCTTCGGCCACTCGAACAAGCCACTGGATGCTGGTCAGAAGAACTATAATCCGTACTCTAGAGCCTGCGCACAACTCCAAACAATGCCACAATCTATACTCCGTTCTTCATGGTGCACGGCGCTGAAGCGGTGCTACCCACAGAAGTGCACTTCAAAGCCCCACGGGTGGTTGCGTATAGCGAGAAGGAGTCAACCCTCGCACTCGAAGACTCCGCCAACCTCCTTGACGAAGCATGCGAGATAGCAACAGAGAGATCAATGATCTACCAGCAGAGCCTCCGCAACTACCACAGCAGAAGGTACACCCTAGATCCTTCGTCGAAGGAGACCTGGTCCTCCGACTGAAGCAACAAGGACATCTCAAGCTCGAGTCCCCTTGGGAAGGACCTTATGTGATTACACAAGTAATCCCAGGTGGCGCCTATCACCTCAAAGATTTCGAGACCGGAGTCGCATACTCCAACCCCTGGAACGTCGCGCAGCTGCGTCGTTTTTACCCCTAGTCGTTTTTACATTACAAATAAGGCTATTCAGCCAGGCTACTTAGCCACACATTGTACTTCGTACTATTCTGCGAATAAATAAAAGCTAAGGGCCCCAAAACTCTGTGTTTTCCTTAATTTCTCGCAATTTCATCACTCGGGGGCTGCACCACCCTTCACATATTTGTTCTATGAACAAGTCACTGTATCCTAAGTAGCTGACACAATACTAATCGAACCCTTGATAAACACCAACCCAGCTGCAACGCACCTAACAGGTTGGCAAGGTGCTGAGATGAACACAAGTCAGGCTAAGAAAAAGGAACTACAGAGTACAACACACTCGAACAATATATAAGCTAGCAATCTCTTCACAAATAAATGGGTATTTACATACACCCAATACAATCATACAAACTTTACAACACTTATACAATTATGTGCAGGATACAAATCACGCTACTACTGCAAGAGATGAACGTTCGTCTACTCCTCGAAGAAATCGACGATGTCCTTTGCTGGCCGATCAACCGCCTGGTAATGCGGAACCATGTTCCAAGTCATTCCTTCTGGTAGAGGCGGTGGCCCAGTGGCAACAGACGCAACATCTACATCTGGCCTATGCAGTCGCACCAACGACAACACAGCTTTACCACCAGCTACCAACTGCTGCCGTACACACTCGTGGACCACCCTCATATCCTAGAACTTCGCCAGAAGAGCCATTAAGCTTGAAGGCACCACGTCGAGAGGAAACATTACTTCGTAAATGTGCCTAAGGCACGACTGTGCCTTCTTCAGGCATTGGAGCACTCGAGAAGAACGGTCATGCAGGGTCGCCAAGGCAACTGCACGGTCGTGGTCCACCCAAAAGTACCCACTCGCATGTAGCTGCTCCTGGGTCAGGTTGTTCATTCGAACGACCACTTGGTCCTTCTCATCCTGCGGATGACGAGCGCTAATAACTACACCAAGCAAGAAGCAAGGTGTAAGGATAAGGCATTGGCACGGTGTACTAAAATAAAATATGAGATGGCAGAAAGCTAATATTTAAATTGCTCGTTCAACTGCGCCACTTCTTCCAAAAGTTACTTCTCGTGGGCGGTGGCCTTCTCAGCGTTCGACTTCCAAACATCCACCTTACCGTGGATGAAGGGCAACTCACGCTCCAACTTCTTAATGCGGCCGCGCAGTCGCAAGAGCAACGAGAGTTCCTCCACCTTTGAACGCGCCTGCGCCATGGTTTCATTGGTGGGAGGAGAGTCACGAGGATCACTCGAAGGACCACTCGACGTACCCTATCATAATCAAGCAAGAAGAAAATAAGGACCCAAGAATACATTGATAAAAGCATGCATCAATTCAAGAACAGCAAAGTCTCGACAGGGACACTCCCACAAAAGAACAATTTCGACAGAAGGCAACTAGGACTATTATAGATTGGCAACTAAGGAACAATCTCCTTCTTTGACTTGGACTTTAACTTCGAGGCCTCATCAATTCCGTGGCAGCCTCTGACGCCATAGATTTTCCGGTCGTAGCCCCTGACGCTGCAGTCTTCACCGCCTTCTTCGCTCGTTGCAGCTCCTCGGAATATTTTGCGACTGTATGGATGAGCTGCGGACCATACTAACCACAACCAGTAGCGAAGGGAGCAAACACTACCTGTTGGCCATTCGCGTCGATGGGCATCGCCTTGGAGATCACGGCGGGTTCCAGCTCCACACCATGGGCTTGCACCATGACGAGTGCCATGGTGGCGCCGACAGACCGCTGGGAGTTCTTGAAATCCATGGGAATACCTCCAGCAAGTGATTCCCCCAGGCCATTAAGATTGTCAGTCAACCTGGCCTTGGGAGTCAAGTCCTCACGGATGCGACTGAGCACACCCTTAGCCGTCCCCAACATCTCCTAGAGGGAGGCAACATGATCCTCGACTGCGGAAACAACGTCAGCAAGGGCATCCTCATGACACAAAGTTGATGGGTTCGTAGCATGGAAAACAAAAAATTTCTACCGCAAGAACGAACAAAACCCAGATCTAATCTAGATAAAAGCCAAGATCTAATCTATTAGACATGTGCAACGAGATAGATAGGAACTAACCCTCGTAGATCCGAAAGCGTTAACAAGATTAGATCTCGTGGTTGATGTAGTCGATCACTTGCCGATCTCAAGATTGTGTGGACGATCCTTCCGGCGCCGCGTTCCGGCAGCGCTTCCGCAGTCGGTCACACGTGCGGAGTCGAAGCAGACCTTCCTCTCCTCGTTCCAGCGAGCAGCGGAGGTAGTAGATCTTCTCCACGGAATCCCAGCAGCACGACGGCGTAGTGGTGGTGGTGGAGTACAGAATTCTACAGGGCTTCGCCTATGCATGTGCAGAAGAGAGGAGGAGGAGAGAGGCGGCGGAGATTGGGTGTTGTCAAGGAGGGGCAAGGGGTGGCGCCTCCCCCTTCTATTTAAAGGAGGGAGGGCGCCTGGGGAGGGGGAGTCCTAGTAGGACTCCCCACCTCCTAGGGCCGGCGGATTGGGGAGGGGGGGGAGGAGTCCTCCTCCCCCACGACTCCTTGTCTTGACCCACCAGGACTCCTTGATCCCTATCTTGATTTTCAAGCAAACTCCAAGAAATCTTCTAGAACCTTCCGGAACATTCCGAAACCTTCTAGAATCCTCATACAAATACTCCGAAACATTTCCTAACTCAGAAAATGATCCCCAATATATGAATCTCATTCTCCGGACAATTTCGGATCTCCTCGTGATGTCCCAGATCCAATCCGAGACTCCGAACAACCTTCGGTCTCCAATGCACATTCCATATCTACTTAAAACAACTTCGAACCTTAAGTGTGTCACCCTACGGTTCGTGAATATGTAGACATGACAGAGACACATCTCCTATCAATAACCATTAGCGGGACCTGGAGATCCATAATGGCTCCCACATACTCAATGATGACTTCCTGATCGATTGAACCATTTCCATACGAAACCAATTCCCTTTGTCACGCGATACTATACTTATCCGAGGTTTGATCGTCGGCATCTCCATACCTAGTTCTACCTCGTTACTGGTAAGTACTCTTTACTCGTTCCGTGATATGTCATCCCTTGTGACCCAGTCACATGCTTGCAAGCTAACTAGATGACATTCTACCGAGAGGGCCCAGAGCATATCTATCCGTCATATGGATGGACAAATCCCAATCTTGGTCCATGCGCTTCAACACATACTTTCAGAATACCCAATGACACCTTTATGACCACCAAGTTACGAAGCGGTGTTTGATGTCATCAAAGTACCCATCCGGTGATGGTGATTAACACAACCTCATGGTCGAAGGATTAGGTTACTATGCATTTAAAAGCTTATAGCAATACGAACTTAATGACTTGATCTTATGCTACGCTTACTATGGGTGTGTGTGTCCATCACATCATTCTCCTAATGATATAACCTTGTTATTAATCAAATCCTAATGTCCATGATCAGGAAACCATGATCATCAATTAATCAACAAGCTAGTTCAACAAGAGGCTTACTAGGGACTCTTAAATGTTTACAAAACACACATGTATTAGTGTTTCCTAATAATACAATTATGGCATGGGATGTAAACATTCATCATAAACACAAAGATATAATAATAACCACTTTTATTATTGCCTCTTGGGCATATCTCCAACAAAAGCTTGGGCGTCGAAGTCGAGGCTAGCAGGATCTGAAGGGCACGGAGGTGTCAGAAGAGAAAGATAACCAAGGTGAGGAAAAATGGCACAAGTACCTGAGAGATCCTTCGCAGTCGAAAAAAGTTGTTCCGTGAACAGCTTCTCCCTCTTAGTAGCAGCAGCGTGAAGGTCTCCCTCACGCTTTCGCGATTCCTCCAAGGCAGTGATTTATTCATCACGATTCTTCACCGCCGTGGCAAGCCCCTTCTCGAGGGATGTAACACGGCGGAGAGGTTCATTATGCTCAACTACAAAAAACAAGGCATATCAACACTCGAGCTGACAAATTTTCATGAAGGCAAAGATAAAGTCAAAAGCTCACCTTCGACTCCACGATGGTGATTGTCCAGCAGGGCATGCTTTCGACCCATAGCAAGGACTTGCTCCGCAAGACACGTAGCTTCCTTCACAATGAGCTATAGCAAAGAAAACAAAGACTTAGTGGCAACCTAAAATGCAAATTCGACTGTCAGGAAGCAAAAACGACACTCACATGTTCCTCCAGGGACTCCGAGGATGTTTGTCGAGCAGGCGTCCGGGCAACCATCTGGTGTTCCCCAGCATGTGGTGAACTCGAAGAATTGGCGCCAGAGTGGGACGTCACTAGAGGAGAAGGAGACCATTCAGCCACCTCCTTGGCCTTGGAGTCTACGACTTCGGACTCTTTCAAAAATTCGACGTCATCAGAAGACGTCGGTGCTACTTGACTACAAAACACGTCAAGCAACACTTCAAAAAGACAACTTCAAAGAACAAGCAATACAAACTTGCAGAAATTAAGACTTACTAGTCAAAATCAAAGGTGTCATCTGATGACTCCTTTGGCAGCCGCAAGTTTTTTCGGGCAGGAGGAGCCATAGTGCACACAGGCATAGCGAGAATCGGCTCCTCCGCAGCAGCAGGAGAACCCTCTGGCATCGTCAGGGAAGAGGCCTCAGAACTCTCGCTGCGCGAATGCATGCGAGTGCCGTGACTTCTGGACTCGGGAGCTTCCTCCTCTTCTTCCTCTGGGACGGTTGAATCCGACTCGTCCTCTTCCAAAGCTTCGTGCGGGATAACCCCTTCAGGCAGAGGAGGAAGGTTGGAGGCCACGCTCTAGTCTTGTAGACAGAAGATACATCAAACTATTTGGTGACAATCGACAAAGTAAACTATTTCACATAACACTCTACCTCAGGCGGAGGATTGGTGGCATCGAAAGGGGGCACGACTGATTCGCTTGGGAGATCCTCCTTGGAGGTGTACTTGGTCACCAGTCGCAACCTCCTACCTACCTCACCCAAAGAAATGCCCTCCATGGAAATGCGAGTGACATTGTCAGCACCGGTCCGGCGGTACATCGGGTGGACTCTAGTCTGACGAGGCTAGATGCGGTGGCGCAACCATGTGTGAATGAGAGAGGCATCGCCATATTCTTTGCCTATGCAACCTTCAAGGTCACAAACGCACACATACAACACATCCTTTTCCTCGAACTCGCAAGGAATCATGACGTTCTTCCAGGAATGCCTCCTCTTGCAAGTCGCCACAGGATCAAAGGGCGTGAGTTCGAAGTGATCTCCATCGGCCTTCTGGTCGCGGATGTGGAACCACCTGTCTCTCCACCCTTGAACGAACACGGTGAGCTGGATATCAAAGTAGGTCGTGGAAGAGTCGACATGGATCCCACAGCCTCCTACGTCGTAGACTACCGAACCCGACCCCGACTGCCGCTTAAGCTTAAAAAGCTTCTTGAAGAGACCAAAGTGTGCCTCGACTCCGAGCCCGCACTCGCACAAAGTAATGAAGAGGGCAATGTGGAGAATGGAATTTGGGGACAGGTGGTGCAGTTGGAACCCATAGAAACAAAGAAGGCCCCTGACAAAAGGATGGAGGGGAAGAGAAAGACCTCAAATGATGAACGCAAGGAACATCACTCGGAAACCCCGAGGACGATGTGGGATTACCTCATCACCAGGCACCCGCGAATAATCTTCCGCGGACGGAAGAGCTCCATCTTGATGATAGAGGTGCAGCTTAGAAGGCTTGATGATGGATGCACGCTAGGCGCTGTTGGTGACGTGGATACCCGCACCCTTCTTCTTCCCAACGATGGCGGCGTTGGTGCCCGCGGCAGTAGCACCGCCCTTCTTCTTGGTGGCGGCAATGTTGGCTGCAGATCCAGCGGCGGTGCCTCCCTTCTTCTTGACCATCTTTCGATGATGATGGGAGCGGAGAAAGTAACTGGGAAACACACGGAGTTGGTCCAGTGCCGTGAAGAGGAAGCGCACAAGGAAGCAGAGAGAACACCAATGGCGAAGGAGGCACGAGCAAGAAGAGAGATGGGGAAAATTACCGCACATGCGCTGCTACTTAACCTCCTCATGGATGTCATCCAACGGCCAGCAAAAACACTACTGAACACGTGGTGCACATCGCCATCGACACGTGGCAAAGATAAACCATGAACCGTCCCCCACTACTCCCATTACGCGCGGAAATTGAGGAGACACAGTTAAAACAGAAGATTAGGCACGCCTAGTCAAATCAAAGTGAGGAAGTGGGACCCACCGCTCGTCACGTCCCGTCAAAATAGCTCACGCGGGAAACTGCAGTCATCATCCATCAGCACTAACGTCATTAACTCAACTAGAAGAAAAATTCGACTACTTTAGTCCTTGCTCGAGTCTTCAACTCAACCAAGGACTCGGGGGCTACTCCCATAGGGAGCGCTGGTCGTGCACCCTACGATTATTTTTATGCAAGTGTATGAGCATTCAAGACAAACCCATCACTCGAATCAATGATTCGATTGTGAATTACGGGTTACTCCCATAGGGAGCGCCGGAAGCATATTTGACTAAAACAAGCAATAAAAGACGACAGCAGTTGCACAAAGATTTTTAGTCCCCACTCGATTCTACGACTCGAGTAGGTACTCGGGGTCTACACCCATAGAGAGTGCTGGCCGTGCATCCTATGGCGACTCTGCCTCATATTTTCCTTGTACATCGTGCTGTGTGTTGATAACATCCACAATCGAATGCTATGGCGACTCCGCCTCATATTTTCCCTGCAAAGAGACTGCGTCTCCTGGGCCACCTGAATCATCTCCGTGATGACAAAAATTCAGATGTCGCGCTTACAACGTGAAGATAAGACCTGAATAAGGCCTGGCAAAGCATCTGCTGCGCATTACTAGAAATATATCCGTGCCCACAGGTATGATGAACATGCCTTGCCAGACACGTCGAGTGATCACACTTATACACTGGAATTTGACTCCTATAAGACGTCCACGGCCTGAGTCAAATTACGCCAGCTCTTTTCCGAATTCGAGTCTAGGGACTCGAGTTTGAGTAGATTGCGTTGTTTTGCCCTAAGGCAGTTAACTGATACCGATACATCGGGTAAATCAGGCACGTATATCAACAATCCCTATGACACAGACAGAATACTCGAAAATATACTCGGTCATGCACTCGAAAAACTTCATAAAGTCTCCAGTCGAATCTGCGATTCCACTGGACACTCAGGGGCTACTGACGTGGGTATACCCTATAGGTACTCAAGCTTGGCATATACCGTCTAGATACGGCAGAAGCCCACGGCGTTGCCAAGGCCCAATACAAGATGCAGGTGATCCACAGACTCTTCGATTGCTTACAGCGCAAGAAGAAGCTTAAGATAGAAAGTTCAAAGGGTCGAACCCTAATTTGTAACCGACTCGACCTGCTACCCGAGACCCGGCCTATCTACATAAAGGCTGGGAGGGGGCAGCGAGGAGGACAATCACAACCCTAGTTTCACCACCGTTGCCACATTGCATATGCGCACCCCCTGTAATCTTTGATTCCTTCGTTAATTCCAAGAGCAGACAAGCAGGAGTAGGGACCTCTACGAGGCCTGAACCTGGGTAAAACTTGCATCCATGTGTACTTGTTTGCTAGGCGACTGATGCCTCTAGTGCTCTCTCCTCCAAAACCCAAGTCCATAACAATGGGCATTGACGAGTTAAACCCTCGTCACCTGGAGACTAGATCAGAATTCCTCAAAAAGTTCCGCAGTACCGCCGCCACCGAAGAGGAGATTCGAGGGACATAAGTCTCTATTCCGGCACCCTGCCGGGACGGGGAAGTGCCCCCGGAGCCATCTCCATCGACTCCAACACCATCTCCATCACCGTTGCTGACTCCCATGATGAGGAGGGAGTAGTTCTCTATCGAGGCTAAGGGCTCTACCGGTAGCTATGTGTTCATCTCTCTCTCTATGTGTGATCTTATGAGATCATGCGCTTTGTAATCTAGATCTATTCTACTACTCAAGTGCTTTAATTAATCTCTGCTTATCCCCATGTGTCTGGAGTTGACAGTGTGCACACCGTCTGGCACTTTGGCTAAGGTTATAGAAATACTTATCATGAGTATAATTTGAGTTCGATGTCTCTATGTGATTGTGGTGTTTATTGGAACCATCTAGCACTCCAGGTGACAGTGAGGGGTTATCTAGATGTGGAATGAGAACTTTAAGGTGTGCTATTATAGCCCTACATCATACAACCGGAGAGTAGTTCAGGGTAGCATAATGAAGAGAAGATATTTATATGAGAGTGTCCACTAGTGAAAGTATGATCCCTAAGCCTTGTTTCTAAGCATTCAAACACCGTTTACAATCAGTCCCGTTACATGTTTGCTTGCTGCCACTCTTATTTCAGATTGCAATTAGCACTTATAATCATCCATATTACTTGTATTTCACTGTCTCTTCACTAAACTAGTGCACCTATACACCTGACAAGTGTATTGGGGACACAAGAGACTTCTTGTATCTTGATTGCAGGGTTGCTTGAGAGGGATACCTTTGACCACTTCCTCCCTGAGTTCGATAAACCTTGGGTGATCCACTTAAGGGAAACTTGTTGCTGTTCTACAAACCTCTGTACTTGGAGACCCAACAATATCTACAAGAATAGAAGCGTGCGTAGACATCAAGCCATTTTCTGGTGCCGTTGCCAGGGAGGTAAAGTAAAAGGTACTCACATCCTCTGGCTACTAACCTATCTTGTAGTACTGTTATTGCTATGTGAGAGCTCGAAGTTATTTCCTTTAGATTCTCCAATTATATCTTTTTATTTCTTCTTTTTATTTTCACTAGTTAGGCTTTATAGTATTTATCTTGAGTTAGGACATGGAGTGTTTGAAGAAAAAATTAAAAAACCTATGGAACTTTATTTTCATGCAAATAGAAATGTTATTAGTCTGAATTCTTTGAACACCATTATTGCTAATGCTATGGAAAAGTCTAAGCTTGGGGAAGCTGGTTTTGATGAGCATGATATTTTTAGTCCCCAAGCATGGAGGATAAAATTTACTTTGATGATACTATGCCTCCAATATATGATGATTACAATGATGAGTATGATATTTTCAGTCCACCTACTATTGAGGAGAAAAATAATTACGATTACAACATGCCTCCTATATTTGATGATTATGGTGATGAGAATAATAATGATAGCTATTTTATTGAATTTTCTCCAACTACAATTAATAAGAATGACTATGCTTATAGGGACAATAATAATTATTTTATGCATGAGGCTCATGATAAGAATGTTTTATGTGATATTTATATTATTAATTTTATTCATGATGCTACTGAAAGTTATTATGAGAGAGGGAAACATGGTTATATGTATCTCAACAATATTAAGTTTCCCCTATTTATGTTGAAATTTTTGAAGTTGCGCTTGTTTTGCTTCCCTATGCTTGTTGCTTTGTGCTTTCATGACTTGTTTCTTTACAAGATTATTTTTCATAGGAAGTGGGTTAGACTTAAATTTGTTACATATTTGCTTCTTGATACTCTATTTTACTTCAATTCATATTTCTTATGTGAGCATCATTGAAATTATCATGCATATCTTAATGGCTATAAAGAAAGAGCTTTTGGGAGACAACCCATTATATTTAGTTTATTTTTGTTTTGTTGAGTCTTGGAAGTTATTGGCTCTGTAATAACCTCTCCTTATCCTCTTTGTCTGGTTTTTGTGCCAAGAATAACCTCTAATGAGAGGGAAGTAAGATATGGAGAAGTTGTTATCCCGAAACAGATTTATGTGCGTTATTGTAAAAAATCATGAAAAATCTCAGTATGCCGGATTGAGCTGTAATAGTTTGTGCTTATGCCCAAGGTTATTCACTAAAACTTTCGTTAGTTTAGCACTTTTTGATTTGAGCAACAAAAGGTCTTCTAAAAAATTGGTCTTTACCTGCTAGTCTGTTTTGATAGATTTCTTCCATTATTTTCATTTGCCTCTTAATCGGTTTAGTTTTAGTTCTCTTGGAACACTTGAGCTTTTAGAAGAAATTGTTATAGTAGCTTATGTTTTAATGGATGATTTACTTGAATTGAAACTGAACCCAAAGGATTATTATTTTGAATACACTAATGTTGCTAGTGAAGATTGTGTGAAGTTTTGTATGAAGGAAGTTTTCAAGTGTACGGAGAGAATGATGTGATGAGATGAAGTATGGACAAAAGCTCAAGTTTGGGGATGCCACCTGTGTCACCCCAAGAAATATTCAAGAAGTACAAGCGTCAAAGCTTGGGGATTCCCAAGGCATCCCCTCTTCATCAATAATCTCAGGTCTTCAATCAAGACACTTTATTTTTATTACCTTATGCACTATGTTTTGTTCTTGGAGCGTCTTTGTTTTTAGTTTTGTTTTGCTTTCTTTGCCGAAATAAGTTGGTTGGATCCCAACACACTTATTTTGGAGAGAGACACATCGTGTTATTCATTACCTAGAACACTCTAGTTTTCACTCTTATTGTTCTGTGAGTGTTCTCCTTTGCTAGCACTGCGTTTAGCTTTAATTTTCTTATTCTTTTGTCTTAGAACTTTTTAGTTCTTCTTTGTAGATGGGTGAGACATTCTCTCTGGTCTTTATTGATTATTATCTTTGAGAGTTGTTTCAAATAAGTCGATTGGTGTTGGAAAAGAGTAGGAAGTTTCATGCTTATACTGGTACAAAAGGAAGCTTCTTTTGACTGTGACTTAGACTTTATCCTATCATGCTAGATGTTGCTTTGACCATATGCTTAGTGATTATTGTTGTGGCATGACTTGTTTCAAACAAGTGAGATTGCTTAATGTGCCTTGAAAGAATCATGCGTTGTTTTAGCATACAAAAGCATAATATTGTGGTATTCTCATTTGATGCTTTATTTGGGTTGACTTGGCGCATGCTTACACCTTGTTAAGACTATGAACCAGTCACCTTAGCCTCTATGATCATTTAGTTTTTGACTTTTAATATAACTTTATGCTTTAATTTATAATGTTTTGTCGCTTTGCATGATTATGGCCATTATTGCTCTCTTAGTTGGTCGCTCCCAGTCTTTTGCTAGCCTTCACCTGTACCAAGTATGAGTTACACTCATGCATCCAACCTCCAAGAAAACCAAGTTATTCCGAAGAGTCCACTATAAATTCCTATGCATGGTGTGTTACACCCTTCCAAGTATATTGATATTTTTATCTATCTTCCAAATTAAACTTGTTATGTGAAAATTAGTGATTAAAGTTCTCACAAACTTGATGGCACTGTACGCCATGAGGGGGTCCTCGAGGCGTGTGGAAGACAGGGGTGTGAGACGTACGGTAATCCGAGACGGTAAGCACACAAGTTTACCCGGGTTCAAATCCGCCGGCTTTGGACGCATCCTACTCCTGCTAGCAATCCAGTAATACGACAGAGCCAGAATATGGGCTACAAGGGTTTCGCTTGTGCGAGTTGAGATTGTAGACTATTGTGAGGGTGCCCTAAAGGATCTCCCGAGGACGGATTATATAGATATCCGGCCTAGGGTTTACAAGAGAGACCTATCCGGCTACGACTAAGAGTCGGTTACAAAGTACATCTTGAACTACAAGTAACATTATATGCCTATGCCGGTAAGTCATCTGGGCCTTCCCGTAGCCGAACTGGACTCCGTCTCTTCTCCTTGACTGGGGTGCCCATGCAGAAAAGCTCTAACCCGAAGTGGGCCACCCTGGTCGGTGAGGCATAGTGAGGATACCTGGAAAGTATATCCCCAATAGCAGCCCCTGGAAGACTCCATGATCCAAAGTAGGATTTCATCATCGTCTCGCTTGATCTTCGGCTTGCAGAATCGTGAAGGGTTCCTGAAACTTTAAAATAAAAGATAGGATCCGGGTCTCAAATGAGTCGGACCTATGGATACGTTATTCAGGTTTCTAGCTCGAAATTCAAACTACGCTGGAACTTGGTCTCTAATGTAATCTGACACTAGTCATGGTCAAGTCACGTCATTGACAGACATTCCTGTCAGCACGACCATTGGTGGGTCCGTCTTTCGCGGAACGGAGGCGTCGTTTTAATGTGTGAACGGAGATGAAGGCGGCGTAATTATCGCGTGGGGGTTACCCAGCTCCTTCTGCGAAACGTGGCGCGTCCACTGTTGCATTTACATGAATCTTGGCGTGGCTGGAGGATATAAGTGGTTTGGATTCTTTCCCCATCGTCTGCACTAGCACTTGTGCCGTTTCCTTCTCCTCAATGTTTCCCACGAACACAAAGCTCCTCTACTCCCCAGAATCCTCCAGCACCGCCCATCCTAGGTCACCACCCCACAGATAAATGGCTTCAACATCATCTTCTGGTATGGCGGCGACGACGGCGATGGATCTGGAGGCAGAGATGGAGAGCATTCGCAGGGTCTGGATCCCGTGCGTCCTTGACGACGCCAAGCTCCGTGTCGTGGAGAACGAGGGGCTCCTCTGTGCCGGTCACTGGTGGAGCGGCTATGGCCGAACTTCCCCTACTCCTCGGGACGGCGAGCGGGTAAACTTCGGCACGCACCTCGATAGAGGTTTGAGCTCTCCTCCTTCAGACTACTTCTCTGAGGTTATCGATCATTATGGAGTTCAACTCCATCATCTTCCCCAAACTCTCTCATATATATGAGCACATATGCTTCTTTGTGCGAGGGGTATCTCGGTATTAGGCCGAGTCTAGATCTTTTCCGGTTTTACTTTCATATCCGGAGAAATTCCATCACTGCCGGTAATCCCTATATTACCGGTACTATTAGTTTTTCTGTTAGAAGAGAGCGCGTCTATCCTCGGATTAGGGCTAGTGAGTCGGTCAAACAATGGTCGTCCACTTTCTTTTATCACAAGGATATTCCCTCTCCTGGCAAAGCTACTGCTTTGCCGGCTTTCGTCGACGGTGCCGCCACCCCCAAGAGACCTCGGACGCATATGTGCCGGCTCTCAGTGATGATCTGCTTCTTGCCAAAAGGCGGATCGAATATTTGATGAAGCACAAGGGCCTTAAGGGGCCTGACTTAGTTGGCTGCTGGGTGGCACGCCGGATCCAGCCTCTCCACCATCATGGAGACCGACTTATGCACTCCATGACAACATCCAAGAAAGATTCCCTCTGAATCTGCTCCCAGCCCTATACAGAGAAAGAATATGAGTCTCAAATCAAGTGGCTGATACGAGAGCGGATCGGAAGGAAAATCCCAAATCTCTCTTTGTACATGCATACGTCTGAAGATCATGTTGTACCGGTAAGCTTCCAGCAGTAACTCAAATTATGTGTTCATCTTTACATTGTTTTGCAGTACTGAGATTATATTTTCCTTTTCAGCTCGCTGACCTCCCCGAGTCGGAGCTTCCTCCTATCAAGGGATATCCTCCTAAGATTCCTCAGATTGAAGGAGAATTGGTTCCACTGTCGAAGACTATTACTCGGAAGCGTAAGGCTCCGACAGTGTCCATCGGCACAAAGGAGGTGCCCGTTGTGAAGAGGTAACTTTCCTCACAAATTCCGCCTTTGAACTTTATTCATAATTCTTTTCCGGGATGTAATGTTCTTTGTTCTATTACCTTCTCAGAGCTAAACAACTCACCAAGAGCAAGGGGAAGGGAGTTGCATCGAAGCCCCTACGCCAGTCAAAGCTAAATTTGACTTCTCCTTCCACAGCTCCTCCGACTCCTGCCCCTCAACCTTCTGCAGCGCCTGAGGTTACTCCATCTCTGACCGTTGTAGAAGATCCGGCTCAATCAGCAGAGCCAGCGATCCTTGGGTCGCAAACTGACGTCACCATGGGTGACTCAGGTCTTAATAAGGGTGAACCCTCTTCGGGTAATGATCCCTCGGTATAGGTCTTTGCTGACAATCTCCTCAACAATCCGGGACTTGCCAAACTTGGCCTTTCTCGAAAATCTGCGGAGGAGATCCAATGGCTGGCCCGACAATGCCTAGAAAGTCGGACTATCACTGCTGAAAAAGAAGCACAAGAAGCGGAGGACATCAAGTACTACGAACTTCTTGAACAAGTACGTCTTCACGATGAGTGGCTAAGAATCGGCGAGCTTCCAGCACCACCAGTGATCCCACTCACTCTCGCCGAGAAGGTTACCACGAAAGTGAACATGAGTTTGAGTAAACTTACTCATGAGCAACATGTAAGTGGGAATTCCAACTCACCTTTTTACTTTACTTTATGACATATCCTCTAGCCCCCAAGCATGAAGTTGGATAGATAATCTGGATTTATGCTTTCATAGGATGCCAAAGAACGAAATAGTGTAGCCCCCAAGGCTTGTGCTGATATTTAGTAAAGATATTAGCCCGAGTTTTTAGTAGACTTCTGACTCTGGGTATTCTGACTTACATAAAGTTAATTCATATAACCAAGAACTGTTGAAGAATATTTGTAACAAGTGAAGAGAAATCAGAGGTCTCCGACTTGAAAATGCTCAACTAAAAGTATCTAGGGATGAGGCCGAAGGTAATCATTCTAGTACTCAAACCTTGCCCTTTATTTCATAGTCGAATTTTTATTCAACTCCTATTGCTTTGATTTCAACACTGGAAAAGAAATCATGTTCTATGATTGAGGAAGCAGACAATCTGAAAACCCTGGCGGTGGAGAACACCAATTTACGTCAGGAGCTGGACAGATTGAAGTCGGATCATGAACGGAGCATTGCTCAGATTCTTGAATCCTCTTCACTGGCTACCAACGAGCGTGATTGAAGGATCGTCGCCCAGGACCAGAGAATCTCGGATATCCATGATGCTTTCTTCAGATAGAAGCATATCACTGAGGTACTCCGGGCTGATCTCCAGAGGCTTCAGGAAGAGAAGACCAAAGTCGATGATGCCATCTTTGGTACGTTTCTCTCTTTCTGACTTTTCTGCATTTTCCGACTGTTTGGAGCTCGGACTTTTTTAACCTTTTGCATTGCATGTGAAGGTCCTCTGAACTTACTGGACTCAGCCTCCACCGAGTCTCGTACTAGCCGACTTACCCAAGTCGGCGATTTACTTCATGACTACCACCAATCCTTTAAGGAAATTGGCGAAGTCCTCAAGGTTCCGTACATGCATAGAATGTCCGGCTTTGAAGTGCGATACTAGGCCAAGGAGATGCCCCAGCTTATCGAGGACTAGAACATGTCCTATGTGCGAACCGCAGCGCAGAAAGCTCTCACCATGGTCATGAGCCACCATGGAAGCATGGAAATCTGGCAAGTAACTAGAGGGTATTCTACTGTGGATGAAGACTAGCAGGAGCAGAAAATCAAAGCAATCATGGAATCCTATGCCGGATATGGGTGCCACGTGGATGACCTCACCAGCTATGAAACTCCCTTCTTCACTCGCGTGGAGACGCCTCCTCCTCCTTCCGAAGAAACAGCTGACGCTTCTAACGATGAACAAACTATATCGGATTTGAACGTCTCGGAAAGATACCAAGGCAAGGCTGATGTGTCCAGCGAGCCGGCAACTCCTACCTCTCCCCTGCATCGTAGAGCATTAGAACAAACAATGTTTTATTCTGAAAACAATTTGGGTTGTAAATAAGTAGTGTAATACTTTTGCTAGTGCTAAGATTATTATCTCTATTTAGCACTTTT
Organism: Avena eriantha; assembly: GCA_910589775.1. Taxonomy (NCBI): domain Eukaryota; kingdom Viridiplantae; phylum Streptophyta; class Magnoliopsida; order Poales; family Poaceae; genus Avena; species Avena eriantha. The sequence goes on along the minus strand of OU342742.1, from coordinate 341,878,929 downwards.
GGCTTTAATTTTTATGTGCCTGAAATGTTTGCATAAGCACTTATATTTTTTGTCTACACTTATTGTTTATCTGGCTTTCCGCCTCGTCCCATTCGTGAGCCGGTCAACCTTTAGCACGGAAACTTTGCGAAGCAACGGAGCTCAATTGCTAAACTAGTTTAAACTCGGAAACAAAGCCGGCTTCTAGTACCACCAATTCACTACTCAGAAAATGCCCGCATCTGGCAATCAAATAAATAACCAAAGTATAGACTAGAAAATTTAGATTTATACCCGAAGGTAGCAATTTTAGAATCAGAAATCTAAACTAGAACAAACATGAGCTTAAAGTACTTTCAAGTATTCTAGGATTTTCGACTGTGACATGATCATTTGAAAATAAGATGAGCAACCAACACTTTATTTCTCATTGAACATGTACACATATATGATTACAAAGAATGATAAACTAAGAATAAAAGGGACGTAGCTGAGCAATATTCCATGGTCTGTCTAATTCTTCCGGGTTTGTACTGCCTCCAGCTCTCTTTCTCTTCTCAGTAGCAGGTCTTTATTTGACCGGCCGTATATCAGTTAGATAGTAAGAACCATTGTGCAATACTCGACTAACTAAAAAGGGCCCTTCCCATACTGGGGAAAGTTTGTGCTTTCTTTGTTGCACAAGCCGGAGAACCAAATTGCCCTTATTGAAAGACGAGTTTCTGACTCTCTGGCTATGATACTTGCATAACTTCTGCTGATAGGCTGTTGACCTCATCTCAGTAACGACGTGAACTTCTTCGACTAAGTCAAGATCATTTTGTCGAGAAATCTCGGCATCCTCTTCAATATATGTGGCAACTCTAGGAGAAGTGTGAATCAAATAACTAGGAAGAACTGCTTCAGCACCATAGACCAAGAAGAAAGGTGTGCATCCGGTTGACCTGTTCAGAGTTGTTCATAAGCTCCATATTACAGAGGGTAACTCCTCTGCCGAAGCCCCCACAACACGCCTTAGTGGTGCTCCGAGTCTTGGTTTTAGTCCTTGTAGGATTAAACCATTTGCTCTTTTGACTTGTCCATTAGCCTGTGGATGTCCGACTGACGCAATGTCAAGCCGGATATTTTGTTCATTGCAGAATTCGGCATGCTCTCTCATAGAGAAATTACTCCCATTGTCCGTGATAATGCTATATGGATAACCGTATCGCATTATTACATCCTCGACAAATCTTCTGGCTGTTTCTCCGTCACAACTAGTGATGGGTTTAGCCTCAATCCATTTTGTGAATTTATCCACCGTCACTAAGAGGTGAGTAAATCCACTTGGAGCCTGTTTAAACGGTCCTACCATGTCAAGCCCCCAGACCGCAAAAGGCCATGTTATAGGTATTGTTCGCAACTGATCAGCCGGAACGTGAGCTTGTTTGGCGTACTTTTGGTAGCCTTTACACGTCTTGAACAGCCGTTCGGCATCTTCCTTGGTTGTAAGCCAGAAAAAAACCGTGTCAGAAAGCTTTTGCCACTAGAGATTTGGCTGCAGCGTGGTGACCACACTCTCCTTCGTGGATTTCTCGTAAGATTTCCACTCCTTCGTCCGGAGATACACACCACTAAAAGACCCTAGACGCACTCCGCTTATAGAGCTCACCACTAATTATCGTATAGGATTTTGCTCGTCGGACGACCTGTTGACTAAGGACTTCGTCTTCGGGTAGTTTGCCATCTACCAAGTAATAAAGGTAGGGTTGAGTCCAGCTGCGAATTACAGCTAGAACTGCTACTAAAGGTGAGTCCGATTTGGTCGGATATTCCTTGTCTAATCCTTTTATAGAGGGAACTTTGAGGTGCTCTAAAAAAGCGCCATCCGGGACCTTTTTCCATGCAAAGCCTATCCGAGATAATGCATCTGCTTCCTCATTTTCTGCTCGAGGGATGTGTTGAACCTCAAATCCCTCGAACTTTTTAGATAGTTCATCCACGATAGCTTTAGATGCTGCCATGTGCTTATTTGCAGTGCAAATATCCGACCCTTGCTCAGCAACAAGATCTGAATCTCCATAACACATCAAACGTCAGATGCCAATACCCTTAGCAATCCGGATTCCATGAAGCAGTGCTTCATACTTGACAATATTATTTTTCGTTGTGAAGTGGATCTGCAACACATAGAAAAGTTTATCTCCTTGGGATGATTTGAGCACCACGCCAGCCCCCGAGCCGCCTCGATCCTTAGTCCCGTCAAAATATAAGGTCCAATATTCCGACTCTGGGAGGATCATATTCTCCGTTGTCTCTGTCCAATCAGTGACAAAGTCACCAAGGATTTGGGATTTGATTGTTGTACGAGGTTTATACTCACTATCGAAAGCTGAAAGCTCTATGCCCTATTGTTAATTATATCTCTCATGGGAGTTGGGCTCACCATGGTAATTGGGTGTTCCTGAAAATAGTACTGTAACTTACGGGATGCAAAAGACACACCATAAGCTATCTTTTGATAATGCGGATACCGCTACTTTGATTCAGTTAGGACTTTGATGAGGTAGTAAGTTGGACGCTGTACCAGGTGTTCCTGATTTTCCTCTAGTCTCTCCACTACCATGACAACACTAACGACCCTATTTGTCGCAGCGAGATGGAGCAACATTGGTTCTCTTGGTTCCGGTGCTGCAAGGATAGGAGTAGACGAGAGTACTTCTTTCAGGTCTTGTAGTGCAGCTTCAGCTTCATCAGTCCAAACGAATTTTTTGGTCTTTTTTAGGAGCTTGTAGAGTGGTGCGGCTCTTTCACCGAGCCGTCTTACAAACCGACTGACTGCAACAATGCAACCAGTTAGTCTTTGAACGTCCTTCAGGCGATTCGGCCTGGAAATATTGAGTATTATCTTGATCTTGTCTTGGTTCACCTCTATGCCTCTTTGAGACATGATGAAACCTAACAATTTTCCGGCTAGAATTCCAAAGAAACACTTCTTTGGGTTAAGCATTATGTTGTATTTTCGTAGATTGGCGAACGTTTCCTCCAAGTCAGAAATTAATGTTTCCTTATTTTTGGACATCACCGCAATGTCATCCACATATATATGTACGTTGTGTCCGATTTGGTTGTGGAGGCAACGCTGCATAGTGCGCTGGTATGTAGCTCCTGTGTTCTTGAGCCCAAAGGGCATCGTAACGAATCAGAAGGTTCCAAAAGGGGTGATGAATGAAGTTTTGATTTTATCCGATTCCTTCATCTGGATTTGGTGATAACCGGAATATGCATCGAGAAAACATAGGAGTTCCGAGCCTGCCGTAGAATCAATAACTTGATCAATTCTAGGCAGAGCGAACGGATCTTTGGGACAAGCCTTGTTCAAGGCAGTATAATCAACACACATCCTTAATTCAGTGGTGTCCTTTTTAGGGACCATTACAGGGTTGGCCGACCAATCAGTATGGATGACCTCTTCTATGAATCCAGCTAACTCGAGTCGGGCTAATTCCTTAGCTATTGCCTTACGCTTTTCGTCACCAAAACGCCGTAGGGACTATTTGACGTGTTTAGCATTCGGGTGTACATTTAGAGAGCGCTTGCCAAGTTCCCTAGGTACTCCGGTAATGTCAGATGGCTGCCATGCGAAGATATCTTGATTTGCTTGGAGGAACTTGACGAGCATGCTTTCCTATGCGCTATCAGGGCCTACGCCTATCTGGATCACCTTGGAGGGGTCATCATCCTTCCACGGCATCTTCTTCGTCTCTTCTGATGCCTTGGACTCCGGGTTTGGCTTTGTCACCTCCTTCTTCTTTTCGGGCATCTCAAACGGATCGATGGTCTTCTTGATTTCCTGGTACTCCTAGGCATGCATGACGGCTTCAGCAAAGGCGGCATTTCCATCCTTGCACTCTCGCGCTTTCTTTGGGTCTCCCCTGATGGTGATCACGCTGTTGGGACCTGGAATTTTCATCATATTGTAAATATAACACGGACGAGCCATGAAAGCCCAGTAAGCCGGACGTCCGAATATAGCGTGGTACGCGCTCTTGAACGAGACCACTTCGAAGGAAAGTGATTTCATCTAATAGTTCTTTGGAGTTCCAAAGGTAACATCCAAAGTGATTTCTCCCAGGGAATTTGCTTGTCTTCCTGGGACAACTCCATGAAAGATCACAGAGCTATAATTCAGCTGGGTCTCCGAGATTCGCATCTGAGGTAGCGTTTCGACATACAAGATGTTAATGCTGCTGCCGCCGTCCATGAGAGTCTTGGAGAAACCACAGCCATCAATAAGTGGATTGACGACTAAGGCGTATTTTCCTCGCCTATGCAACTTAGGCGGATGATCAGCATGATCAAAGGTGATTGCCACTTCCGACCAGTCTAGGTATTGAGGGACAGCCCGAATTGTTGCGTTGAGCTCATGCAAAACTGCTTTCTTGACCTTAGCTGGTTGAGATCCGAGGAAAGTGACGTAAGTATCTTTCTTTGTTGGGAAGTTTTTCTTCCCTTCCGTCTTGGGGTTTAAAGGGTCACCTTCCTCCATGTTGGAATCTTCCTTGGTATCTTTATCTTTTTCGGGATTCTTCTTTCCCTTTTTCCACTTAGCCCTGTAGCCAGCGGTATCGTCTTTCTTGATGTTGTCATTAAAACGACACTCGACATTTGTGTGAGACGAGCCCCCATTGGCATCTAAGTGATGCACACATGGGTTATTGGCAATGTTGGCCCAGGAGTAGGTTTTGCCAGGTTGCTGGTGTCCTCTACCCTGAACTCTTGATGTGCCACGACCGCGTCCAAGGCCACCGCCATGTCCTCCTCGTCCTCCAGGACCGAAAGTAGCAGTGACCACTGCCATTTCCACATTGGGTTTTTCTTCCAAGGTGTTCTTGCCCTTCTGAGCTTACTGCTTTGGTTGTTTTGCCGACTGTGGTACAGCTAGGGCATTCAGTAATCCCTCTGTGTCTTCATCAGCATCTGCATACTTGCTCACTATTTCTATCATTTCTCCCAGATCAGTGACCTTGTCACACTTGAACCGATGACATAGTAAACCAATTGGGAGTCCTACGATGAAGGCTTCAATCACAGATTGGTCATTTACTCCTTCACAGGAGTTCTTGGTGTTGATCCATCATCCGAGATAATCTCGGCAAGTTTCTTCGGCTTTCTGGTTGCAATGTTGTAGGTCTCCTACCGTACAGGGCCTTCGATACGTGCCTTCGAAATTCTGAAAGAACGCGCTTTGCATGTCATACCAGTTGTGGATGGTGTTCTCTGGAAGTTCATTGAGCCATGATCGCGCCGTCTTACGCAACATAACTGGGAGATATCGAGTTATGACCAAGTTGTTTTCGCCTTTGGCGATGCAGCAAGCCTGGAAAAAATCCTGGAGCCAAGTATCTGGCCGGGCCACACCGTCGTAGTGTTGAATGTTCCTTGAAATAGCAAATCCTTCCGGGAATCTTGTTGGTCTTATGCACGGTCCGAAGCATTTTGGACCCACATAGGTTTCTTCGTTCTCGTAGCGCCGCGCCTATATGTTGGAGTTGATCTGATGTCTCGCGTCACTTGGTGACAGAGATCGCCGTCCTGATTGACGTCTATGGCTACGGTGCCTTGGAGCTAGACTTCGGCTTCTGCCACCACCTCCTCTGCCACGACACCCTCCCTGGCCTCCTTGGGAACCATTGTGGTTGCGACTTGGTGGAGAAGGTGGATTTTTTCCGGCTGATGGCCGGTCTCTGTCCGGAGCATCATTATTCCGGTTCCGGGGAGGATCTTCATTGCGAAGAGCCCCCTGCCGGCTTGTCTCGGCACGGTGTCCGTCGTTCCTTCGTTCGTCACTCCCACCGTGGTGGGGCTCAGCCGGACTGCTTGTATGTCTAGGAGGTGGCATTCTTTGACGGTCCTCCTCTTGAGCTTTCTCTTTGTCTTCTTCCCTGCGATCGTTTGACTCTCGCCGGGGGTATTTCTCGGATACAGTGTAGCAATTGCCTCTTGCTCGGCAGCTGGAGCAACGTTGCGCCAGTCAAGTGTAGTTCTGTGGTGATGCGCTGAAGATCCAGTTCTTGAGTGGTTGTCTTCCCGATGGTCAGAACGATGATGTTATTCCAGAACACGCTGGGCCCTTATATCATTCAAGGCCGGATCCGTGCGACATTGGTCGGATTGAGAGACCAGTTTTCCGCTTCCGGACTTCGCGACCTTCTGTTGCTCCAGACCCTTCGTGAGTAGCTTAATGCCCAATCGAACCTGTTCTTGTCCTGGATTATCTGCCAAGTACACCAGATCTCCATTACTATCGAGCCGAGGTATCCCCGAATCTTCTTCAAAGAGAACCTTGTGAACTTCCGGAAATTGATTGTCACGTGTGTGCCTTTTCCGGGTCGTCTAGTGCTGCCAAGAGATGTACTTGTCCGCAGTTGCTATGTGCTTATTTTCTTCCTCGATGTTGTTGTCTTCATCCAGGAGTACTTGGCGACGCGCTTCTAGGGCCTAGGCCCTTTACTCGAGCTGCGCGGCAGTAAGCTCTACAGCTGTAGGGATAGGTGTAGTTAATGCAGCATCGATGAGTTTACGCGCACCTATGGTTACCGCATATCCATCCACTAATTCTTCTTTGGGATCTTCTGGGATAAGTGCTCCATCCGAGTCTTCCTCATATTCCTCGGCAATCACCTCCTTTGTCGGAAGATATTTTGCCAGTGTCTTGTTCTTCTTGTTCTTCTTCTTTGCCATCTTGGCTACGCTGGTAGCAAAGATGGCTTTGGGTCCGTTTCCCAGAGTCAAGCTCTGATCGGTACTTTTGGACATCTGGACCTCGGGATTATCTCCGAGATCCATGTTATCCTACGTTTTAGGAGAGTTTTCTTCGGATCCTTCATCCATGGCTTCTCCTTCTTCTACAGTTGTGGAGTTAAACTCCTCTTCGTACTCCGCGGAGAACTTCCGGAAACCTTCCGACGTCATGGAACCATCCAAAGATGTCAGTAAGTCGACGTTTGTTCCGATTTCCTCTAGCACCGAGTCTTTGTTGTCTCCAGCATCGGCAGAGCCGGATCCGGATCCAACTTATCCGACAAAGTGTGATGCGTGCCTCCTAAGATAGTTGCGGCTTTCCCTGTCGGCTTCCTCGAAACGTCTGATGGTCTCGAGGATTTCATCCGCGCTTGCGTCTTTCATGATCATGCGCCTCAATGTATATCTCAGGAAGGGTTTATCTGTTTTGGTAGTATCAGAGCCGGAACCAGAGCTATTTTCTTGCTCCTCCTAGATTTCGACCTCAACGGGCAGATCGATCTGGGATTCGGTCTCACTAGGGAGATCCACTCTAGATTCGACTTGAACCGCTAGATCTGCTTCAGGTTCGGCTTTCTCCACTATATCCGCAACGGGTGTGGGCTGGGTGGGATTAGGATTTTCTGAGATCCCGAACTCTGCCGCCTCCGCGGACAAAGGGGACCTAGCATTTTCTTCTGCCTCTATCATCACCGCTAGGGTGGGTGGGACAGGTTCAGTGAAACCGATGTAAACATCGATCTCACCAAAATACATGATGGTGTAAGAAGTCACAGCATCCCTAGCCAGAATCCAGGTCTCGTCGAGAATGATGAGAGGGATGTAGCTGGCTTAGAGGATGCGACCGACGGTGATGGTCTCGCAGATTCCGATTCTTGCGGATTCCGCTCGGAACGCAGATCCGAAGCTCACTTGCCCCACGGTGGGCGCCAACTGTCGTCGGATTGATGAAAAGTACACCACGAGGGGGTCCTCGAGGCGTGTGGAAGATATTGGTGTGAGACGTACGGTATTCCAGGACAGTGAGCACACAAGTTTACCCAGGTTCGAATCCGCCAGCTTTGGACGGATCCTACTCCTGCTAGCAATCTAGTAATATGGCAGAGCCGGAATATGGGTTACAAGGGTTTTGCCTGTGCGAGTTGAGATTGTAGACTATTGTCAGGGTGCCCTAAAGGCTCTCCCTAGGACGGCTTATATATATATCTGTCCTAGGGTTTATAGGAGAGACCTATCCGGCTACGACTAAGAGACGGTTACAGAGTACATCTTGAACTACATGTAACATTATGGTCCTATGCCGGTAAGTCATGTGGGCCTTCCCGTAGCCGGACTGGACTCCATCTCTTCTCCCTGACTGGGCCTCCCATGAAGCAAAGCTCTAACCTGATGTGGGCCACCCTGGTCAGTGAGGCATAGTGAGGATACCCGGAAAGTATATCCCCAACAAGCACACTTTATTTTCTTGCACTTAATAAACTTTAACCATTGTGTACATCTATGTTGCTTATATGCTTGCACTTTATAATTTGTGAATTAGCAGAACCATGTTAGCATGGGGAATTCTTTCAACATTGCACTTATTATTCAGTTGATCTCATGATTCTTTTGTTTATGGATCCCGGCGGTGTGAAATAAAAGGGGAGCTTGTAAGCTCTTGGCGTTTGTATGTGTGTTAGAGAAACCCCTGGATGGCTAGCCTAAGCGATGACTAATCATGGTGGAAACTTGCAACATAACCATAGTGAGCATTCGGTGAAGCATCCTCAATAAAAACCTATGCAAATAGCAAATAAAAAGATCGCTGAGATGCTCATTGTCTGTTGCCATGTCATTTTGATATGGGAAAGCTCCTGTTTCATGGGGCAAGGGGTACCCCGTTGGCGGTTCTCCATGATACACATGTACTTACAATGACAAGACCTTACTTGTGACTAAAGTTGAGTAGCATGAGGTTCGGTACTCGTAAGCAAGGGGCAGGGGATTTTCAACTTATAACTTGTCAAGCATATCCTCATATTTGTGTCACTGTAACCTTAATCACCTCAAGATGCTTATGATAGGGGTAATGAGAGCTAAAAGCTAATAAGTACAATAATTTTTGGAAGCCCTTTATGAAACTTGAAATCCCTGCTTCCCTCTGTGAAGGGCCTTTCTTTTTTACTTTTATGTTGAGTCTCCATCTTCTATATTTATGCACCAATTGAGAGAGCATAGTGGTCATTCTTAGTTTAATGTGCATTGTCGAAAAACTTGTTGATTGATTCATCACTTTGATATTGCTTGTTCTTAAATTATTTGTACCTAGTCACCCTTATGAACTTTGAAGGTGTCCTATGCATTTATGTTTTGCTATACCATGAGGGACAAGCTGAATACCACTATTATTATGTTTTCTATATGTGAAACAAACAAACGTATTTCAATGCATTGTTATTCATGATCTTTTGTTTGTACCTTTTCATGTTACAACATAGTTACTATGTCCTATTGTTAGAACTCTATATTTCTTGTTCATGTTTAGAGTACTTTGATCCCAGCTATCAATGCTTGTCAAATACCTTGATCAAGATTGTGATGGTGCATGTCACCTCAAAAATTATTCTTTTTATCACTTACCTACTCGAGGACGAGTAGGAGTTAAGCTTGAGGATGCTTGATATGTCATAAATGTATCTATAATTTTTGATGCTCCATGCTTGTTTTATATCAACTTTCTTATGTTTTATTCACACTTTGAGGTATTTTTATACATTTTTTGGAACTAACCTATTGACAAGATGCCACAGTGCCAGTTGCCTGTTTTCTGTTGTTTTTGGTTTCAGAAAACCTAATAAAGAAATATTCTCGGAATTGGACGAAACAAAAGATGAAGTTCCTATTTTACTAGAAGACTCACAGAGCTAGAAGACAAGACTGAGAGGGGCCACGAGGGGCCCACCCCACCTGGTGGTGCAGGGTAGGCCAGGCCCCACTAGGGGGTGGTGTGGCCGCCTCGGTCTCCACCTCGACCTCTCCCTTCGCTTATATATTCCCCCCCCCCCCCGAGATGAAAACCCTGGAGACCAGATCAGAATTCCACGAAAAGTTTCGCAGCGCCGCCACCACTGAAGAGGAGATTCGGGGGACAGAAGTCTCTGTTCCGGCACCCTGCTAGGACGGGGAAGTGCCCCTGGAGCCATCTCCATCGAATCCACCGCCAGCACCATCACCGTTGCTGACTCCCATGATGAGGAGGGAGTAGTTCTCTCTCGAGGCTAAGGGCTCTACCGGTAGCTATGTGTTCATCTCTCTCTCTATGCGTGATCTTATGAGATCATGAGCTTTATAATCTAGATCTATTTTTCTACTCAAGTGCTTTAATTAATCTCTGCTTATCCCCACGTGTGTCAAGTTGATAGTGTGCACACCATGTGGCACTTTGGCTAAGGTTACAAAAATAATTATCATGAGTATAATTTTAGTTGGATGTCTATATGAGATTGTGGTGTTTGTTGGAACCATCTAGCGCTCAAGGTGATAGTGAGGGGTTATCTAGATGGGGAATGCGGACTTTAAGGTGTGTTGTTATAGCCCTACATCGTCCAACCGGAGAGTAGTTTAGGGTAGCATAATGAAAAGAAGATATTTATATGAGAGTGTCCACTAGTGAAAGTATGATCCCTAGGCCTTGTTTCTAAGCATTGAAACACCATTTACAATCAGTCCTATTACATGTTTGCTTGTTGCCACTCTTATTTCAGATTGCAATTACCACTTATAATCATAAATATTACTTGTATTTCACTATCTATTCACCGAACTAGGGCACCTATACACCTAACAAGTGTATTGGGTGTGTTGGGGACACAAGAGACTTCTTGTAACTTAATTGCAGGTTGCTTAAGAGGGATACCTTTGACCACTTCCTCCCTGAGTTTGATAAACCTTGGGTGATCCACTTAAGTGAAACTTGCTGCTATTCTACAAACCTCTGCACTAGGAGGCCCAACACTGTCTACAAGAATAGAAGTGTGCGTAGACATCGGTCACCGTTAATCCCAAATAAATCCCTCACATACAGCCGTACTACCCCTTCTGTCACTAGGGTTCTCAACCTGCAGATTAGTCATTACTCATACTCCCTATACCTGGCTCAATCCTTAGAGTCTTGGATACCTGATAAGTCCTTAGATTGAGGCAAGAGAGGATACAATAATCATCATGTCATACAAACTAATACATGATCCCATCTATGATAAATAATATACACAAAAGCTACATGGCTAGGACGAAGCCCTTAGCCCAAGGAGAATTACTCACACATAGATATGAGATCAACAATCATAAACATTGTAGTGGAAATCATGATATTGATAGCAAATAGTCTTACAATGTCACCAATCGAAAATGAGATCTACTATTACAACTAGTGGAATATGGCTATGGTGATGGAGAAGGGTTTGGAGATTAGATCTAAGTATATTCCTCTGGTGGATCTTCGGTGGTGTGGATGTAGATCTAGGGACGGCTGATGATTGGAAAGAGGCTCCGTTTCTCATCGCCCGAGGCCTCTTTATATAGGTGTCCCTTCACGGAAGTTGTTCTGTTTGACCTAGCAGTGTTGATGGTAACTATACAACTAGAACTATATGGTCGGAATTTTATTCCCGTTGTATAGTTGGTCGTTAAAGCGTCTATCTCCACTTCATGACTCTTGGTTTCTGCGAGATGTTGAAAATCTCGTATCTTTGACTTTAATTTAGTGATTCCCATCATCATACATAATTATTTGCGCAGGGAAAACTAGAAAGAAAGGATTGCATACCCCTTTGATCATTATGCATTAGTGGCAGGGTTTAGAGAGATATTTCGTCAAAAATATTAATAATATCCAGTTTAAAATTGGATGTAGATCATAACGAGATGATGATCTTACTCGAGCAAGAAAAATATATTTCAGAGCCATCAACCTCCCCAAGCTTAAACTTGATCGTCCTCGAGTAAGAACACCAAAATCAAAAAGGAACTCAACATTTAAACTGAAATAACGAGATGATGATCTTACTCATGATTGGTAGTCTCATGTTTCCTCCACTTTATAAATCTAAAAAACTTTTGCATCGATAGAGTAATGGCAAGGATGTCATACGGGTTTTATGCATATTTATAGTGCAGCAAAATTATTGTTAACATGGATGGTTCAAATGAGTAAACTTTATTCCATGTCATGTAATCAACTCATATGCTTGCCTGTGAACAATAAAGTATAATCATGTAAAATTAAGAGTGTGTGAGTTTGTCATGAAAAACATATACACTAGAGTATCTCAATTCTCCCACATCAATAAATCAAGACTCTTCAAGCACCACTTTTCTATTCATTGTCCTTCAAGAATTTCAGTTCTTAAGTAATTGAGAGCATGCGAAAGATTTTAATTAGTTTATCGGGTTGTGATGGACACTCGTGGCATCACTAAGGTTTTTGTTCCTTTTGTACAATTATTACTCATAACAGCCAGTGGAGTGATTCCATGTGAACACACCTACCCGGGAATGCCAAGAATCTTGCCCATTATAGCATTGCTGCTACATATGTTTAATCAACTCATAGGCGAAATCTAGGAGTTTCCTCCATGAAGATCGTTTGTAGGCTAGCGGAGTTGTTGGCATCCCATGGAGTTTGACACGCATGAAGCTATATCATTCTTACGATTCACAAGTCAAACTTTGGCATGCTCACAAAAACCGCTAAACATTGATTTAATCAAGCAAATCCTTTTAAAGAGTGATATCAAGTCAGTTATTATTTTCTGTGGTGTTGAGTGTCTCTAGAAATAAGCCTTCAAGACTAAACACTACAACAACCAAGCATTCAATTGTGAGACTTTTTCTTATTACAATAGTTTAGCAAATTTTTAGGCAAGACTTGGTTAACTACAAGATCTGGAGACATACCCAACTAAATACCCATGCAAACAAAATTTTACTACAATACAAAGACTCACTCCACCAATATAATATCTCAACATTTACTACTAACTAGCATGGGTTTCTAAAACTTCAAAAGTGGGGAGTCATAAGTCTTAGCTATCATGTTTGGTTCCACTTCTCTCTTCCCTTTTTATTTGCGTATTGGAAACTCGAAGTTGATCACTCTCCTGCAAGTGTGTGAATGCCACAAGGAGAATATAAAAGAAGGAAGAGGGAAAATAAAGATAAAAGGAAAAAATTGTTGGTTTTAAGAGAGGGAATTAAAGAATAGAAAATTGGCGGCAAAGCTTGGCTAGAAAATCTTGAAAGAAAATAAAAATAACTAAAGATAAAGTGTTGAGGAAACTAACACGAGTGCTTATAAACTCAAATTAAAAACATAAACTCAAAGTAAATAAAAGCAATCAAACGCTAAATAAAGATAATAAGGAAACTTACCCAAGCTTAGGCTTTTGCAAGCCCTTTAAATCATTGTGGTGGCGGGAAAAAGTTGGAACTCTAGTTTGCAAATTGAGTTGATAAATTACTAGTTGTTCCGCAGAGGTTCAAGGAGAGGCTATGCATCCTTTCCAAAGTCCCTACAAGTTCTTGGAAGTGTTGGTATGCAGCGAACCAGGTTGGTGGTTGCTCCACTTGATAAGGAACTTCTTGCTCCTCTTCTTGGTCCTCATCCTCATCCGTAATCTCCTCATCGGGCTGGTGTTGCTCAACATGCATGTTATATAGCAAACTTCCTTCCTCGATAGAGAAAAGACCATTAGTCATAGGAGCGGGGTAGAAACGCCCAGCTCCAGCAATATGCAAGTAATAAACACCACCTCTCCTAGTGAGCATTCCACAAGCTTTTAAAGTAGAGAAACCAACACGTCGCTCACCTAGCATAGGTTGTAACTCAGCTAGGTTGATTCCTAGGGCAATGAGAAACATGGTGATGACGCCTCCACCTATGATTGGTCCTTGGCTTTGGGAGGATTGGTGCTCCAGGTAGCGCACAAGGATTGCACCCAAGTTGAGTGAAAAGTTGGTGTTGTTGAAAGTAGCCTTTGCAAGGACTAAGATGTCCTCCTCATTGAGTCTCGTGAACTCATTTCGTGCCTACAAAGTGTTAGCAATAACATAGAACAAATAGCAATTTGCAGGATGTTCAATATTCTTCCCCTTCCTCACTCTAGAAGTGAAGCTCATTCCATTATAATATTGTTTTGGGGAAGGGTTAAAGCTAGTAAAGGATGCGCGCAAGTCATTATCATTATTGTTTGGATAACTAAAACATGCGCACCATTCATCTAGTGATAAAGTGTAATTGTTTTTTGAGGAAGTACAATAGGAGAGGTTCCTACTACTTATATATTAAAAGAGGAAAAAATATTTACAATAGTGTTACAAATGTACCATGGTTAGGCCATGGTTCCTTATAGGAACAACTTTAGACTCTCAAAGTGGCTGCAAAACTTTTTATAATCTCTCTAAGCTCTAATTTGACCCTGCAACTTAGTAAATCCAAATCTACAATGTAATTGTTGTTCATAAGTCGGAAAGAAATCATGTCCTCTCCATTCCATGCTTTAACGGTGCTTTGCAAACAACTTAGAAATTCAATAGTTAACCGGCGATAAGTAGGCACATCATTGAATCCAAAGTTTTGCAGGTCAACCCTATTGCAAAGTAAATTGAAGTCATTATAAATACCCAGTTGATTCAATATAATGTGGCAAGCCCACTTGGTTGCCTTTACTTCTCAGTTCTTGATGCTGTTGAAGCGATCATGTTGGAGCTCATTCCTAAACCGTATCCCCGTGCGTTCTTGAGCGATAACCCAAAAAGCGCTAGCAGAGGCACAAGCATGAGTTTGGCTCCTTGTGTTCATCATATAAAATAACAAGAAAAGATAAAAATAACACTTTTTGATCCAACAATAATAAGCATAAGATATTCCTCAGCATAGCACACTAAAGAATCCCCTCAAAGTAATAATCTAGGCAAGAGAATCATGGCAATTATTCATAGTAGGTCTCACCCTAGATTGATAATGACAGTAGATCGAAGATAAATTTGCAAAAAGTAATTGGAGGATTGGAGAAACATACCATAGATCACTTGTGTGCGAGGAAATCGAACGAAATTGAGTAGAGGTGAAGATCTCTTGAGGTTTTGAGAGAGTTTGGAGGTAGAAGAAAGAAAAAGGTTTGGAGTTTTGGGGTTGGAGGTACCTCCCGTGGCGTTTTGGTGGTCAGACACAACTATATGGGCAAACTATACGGCCGAAACAATGTGTTCCCGCCGTATAGTTGGCCTACCGTCAAAATTTTAGGGTTTCCACCTAGCGGCACAGCAATACGGCTAGAACTATACGGCCGGAACAATTTGATCCCGCTGTATAGTTGGTCATCAAACCATCTGTACCAGGAAAATTGTATGAAAGCATCGTTCTCTATATGACCAGAACTATACGGTCGGAATTTTTTATTTCCGCCGTATAGTTGGTCGTTAAAACATCTGTACCTGGGAAGGAAAAATTGTCGATGGCAAAGATATCTATACGACCGGAACTATACGGCCGAATTTTTTTTATTCCCGCCGTATAGTTGGTCGTTAAACCATCAGAACTTATGAAAGAAAAATTGTCGATGGAAAAAATATCTATACGGCCAGAAATTTTATTCTCGCCGTATAGTTGGTCGTTAAACTCTCTGTAGCCATCAAAAAAATTCTGTTTCTTCGAGAATTATTTCTTATTCTGAAACTTAGTGAAACACCTTGTTTTTGAAAGAAAGTTGACAGTAAAAATTGTCGACCGACAACAGCATGTATAAAACAGGATTTTTAGTACTACCGAACTTCTTCTCCTCAACTGGAGCTTTCTAGCACTCTTTATTAAACATAAACTTAAACTAAAACTTAAAAACTTTACTCAAACCTTTATTCCACATGGGTTGCCTCCCATGTAGCGCTCTTTTATGGTCATTAGCTTGACCTTCATGATGCTCACTTAGGCCAGATGAGTGGAACACCCACTCCAAAATAGTTGGCCTTCAGAGTGATGGCCTCCTTTTCATCATTTTTGGCTTTCTTCTTCCTGGGAAAATGAATAACAAATGGATCCCATGAAAGAAATTGAAGCTCCATGTTCCCTTCATGTAAATTTATCAAAGCCTTAATAGTTCTTAAGAATGGATGGCCTAATATAATAGGAGCAGTAGCATCTTTAGGCATATCAACAATAACAAAATGAATAAGAGAAGGACAGCCTTTTATGTATACTAAAGTGTTTTCTTTAATCCCTATAGCTTGCTTGTAGGTAGAATCTGCAAGATGTAATTTTAACTCGGTGATCTCAAAAGAGCCAAGATTTAATTTATTAAAAAGACTCTTTGGAATTGTTGAAACGCTTGCTAGATCACAAAGTGCAGCTATCTCATTGGTCCCAATTTTAATCTTAATAGTAGGCTCAAATTTATCATCAAGCTTAACAGGTGATTTTTCAGCAATTTTCTTATATTCTTCTTCAAGCTCGCGTACCTTTATTGCTACCTGATTAACAAAGTGTTGATACGTGGCTTCATCATTTTCTTCATTTTCCGGAATCTTGATGTTGATCCTTTTTACAAGATCTTCAACAGTGTAATTTGGTGAAGGAGCATTACTATAATCAAGTTCTTCAGGCTCCTCCCTTTGGATTATCATCATCTTGAGGTCTTCAACAGGATTGGGCTCAGCTTTACCTACAAATTTAGCTAGAATGAGAGTTTGACTCTCGGTTATCTTACCTAACTATGCCTCAACAATCCTCGTTCTTTCTTGGAGGGCCTACAAATCATTCCTCAAACATACAACTTGGTTAGATAATTTACCAAGCATAGCATCATGGTTCTCCATTATTTTAACAAGGATATTTTTTTGCTCATTTTGTAAGTCTGTAAAAGACTTAAGTGTTTCTTGGAGACTACCATTACTTGATCCCATATTATTATTATAGTTACCTACAGGACTAGAATAGTATTTCTGAAAATTAGGATTATAATTCTTTTTCCAAACAGGGCTATAATCATTGTGAGATATGAAATCTACTTCTTCAATGTTTGTTTCTAGGATAGCTATTACCTGTTTTTCCTTACCTTTTACGGCTAATATGAGCTCATCAAGCTTAGCATTGAGTTCTTCATTTTGTTTTGGTGCGACGGAGTTCACCTTCTTCGTGTTTGATCTATCCACATGCCACTGGGCATGGTTGTCTTGCATATTGTCTAGCAGCTTCTTTTCTTTGGTAATATGTTTACTCATAAATGTTCCTTCAGCTGCCGTATCAAGCATAGATTAGACACTGGATTAATTGCATTATAAAATAAATGGAGAATTAACCAATCTTCCATCCCATGACTAGGACAATTTCTCATGCATTCTTTCATCCTCTCCCATGCAAGCACTAGTGGCTGACACTCTTCCTGTCTAAACCCAGTGATATAAGATCTTAGTTGCAGGTGGGAAAATTTTAGTCATGAATAAAGAAGTACATTCCACCCATGATGTAATAGTATTTCTAGGCGAAGATAGGAACCATTCTTTTGCTCTTCCTCTAAGAGAGAAAGGAAACAAGCACAATTTGACTATGTCGGGGTCAACATCTTTTATGCACATCATATCACATATTTTAGTGAAAGTATTCAAGTGCATACCTGCGTCCTCAACAGCAGAGCCTCCAAATTGATTCTATTGAACCAAACTTAAATAATGGGGCTTAATTTCATAGTCATCAGCAGCAATTGTTGGCTGAGTAATAGGATTACGCAAATAATCATTGTTGGGAGTTGCAAACTAACCAAGCTTCTTTTCAACCATATTTCCTATGTTTTTGGGTTTTCTTAAACAAAGACGTATGATAATAAAAACAAGAATTTAAAGACTAACTAATTTTTTTGGATTTTCAAATAAAGATTGGAAGCAAACTAACAAAATTAAAAACAAGAATTAAAACTAGCAAGGTTCCTACTAACCAACCAGGGTAGCTATTCCCTCCCCAGCAACGACACCAAAAAAAGGCTGATACCTTCGATCCGGATTATGGATGTAGTATAGCTCTTTTTCCCTAGTAGACCTAGGTTTATCGAATCCTCGGGAAGTAGAAGCGTAGTGAAGTTACTTTAACGGACCTTCAGGAGATTTGGAATTCCTTTTGTATTTTTACCAGACCAAGAGTCTGATGTCTTTTGTTGTTGTTGATGATGGAGAGAGAGGGACTACGGCGTTCGGTTTCACCCGTAGTTGTGCCAAACATTTGATGGGAATAAAGGATGATAATAAAGTATGCATGTAATTGTTAGAGCAAGATAAATTATATGTGGGCAGTGCATCCAAAATTTCTATTGCCTCCACAACTACTTATAGCAATAACCTACTAGTCTCGTCCATAGAAGAAAGAGAACTAATGATATGCATAGTGACATCACCGTTAATCCCAAGTAAATCCCTCACATACGGCCGTACTACCCCTTCTGTCACTAGGGTTCCCAACCTGCAGATTAGTCATTACTCATACTCCCTATACCTGGCTCAATCCTCAGGGTCTTGGGTACCTGACACGTCCTTAGATTGAGGCAAGAGAGGATACAATAATCATCATGTCATACAAACTAATACATGATCCCATCTATGATAAATAATATGCACAAAAGCTACATGGCTAGGCCGAAGCCCTTAGCCCAAGGAGAATTACTCCCACATAGAGATGATATCAACAATCATAAACATTGTAGTGGAAATCATGAGATTGATCGCAAATAGTCTTACAATGTTACCAATCAAAGATGAGATCTACTATTACAAGTGGTGGAATATGGCTATGCTGATGGAGAAGGGTTTGGAGATTAGATCTAAGTCTATTCCTCCGGTGACTCTTTGGTGTTGTCGATGGAGACCTGGGGGCGGCTGATGATCGGAAAGAGGCTCCGTTTCTTGTCGCCCGAGGCCTCTTTATATAGGGTCCCATCATGAAAGTTTTTATTTTTGAACTAGCGGTGTCGATAGTAACTATACGACCGGAACTATACGGTTGGAATTTTATTCCCACCGTATAGTTGCCGTTAAAGATTCTGTCTCCACTTCATGACTCCTGGTTTCTTCGGGTTGTTGGAAATCTCGTATCTTTGACTTTAATGTAGTGATTCCCATCATCAAACTTCATTATCTACGCAGAGAAAAATAGAAAGAAAGGATTGCATACCCCTTTGATCATTAGGCATTAATGGCAGGGTTTAGAGAGATATTTCATCAAAAATATGAATAATATCCAGTTTAAATGTAGACGTAGATGGCTATATTTCAGAGCCATCAGGCCACCTCTGGGGAAGCCACGGAGACTAGAAGCGGGGCCAGCGAGACTAGCCCTCGGGAGGCATCCTGTTGGAAATGTGCCTGGTCGCATGCCCACGAGTGCACTAGTGGCGAGGTGAACACCCCTCATGAGGCTGGAGTGAGTGGGAGCGGGACCTAGGGGCCCGTCGGAGCCTTTGTCCTGCCTGGTGCAAACAGGGGAGATGGGGATCCCTGCTCTCGTCATCTGGCGCCCCTAGTTAAGGCTCAGCCGAGCACCCATTCCTCTTGATCGTGAGCCTTTATGACTGAGCTGTTTCGTGCCCTGGAGCGGTGATCCTCCCGGTAAATGGCAGGTGAAGTGGATCTCCTCTAGAAAAGCTTGCCCGGATGATCGCTTTGGCGACCTCTTGGTCCAACCGGTGGATGCACCCATCCCGTTGACAGCCCCTGAGGTGGGGGAGGTTGTCGCACACCCCTCCCCTCTCTTTCCGCCTTCTCCGGCCATGGCAGGCGACGCGTTGGTCGGATCTTCTAGGCAGACCAGCCCCCTAACCGCTGCCCCACCTGTAGAGGGTTGCGCGTGGGGCACCTCGACCACGGCTGATGTTGCCGCTCATTTGGAGTCCCTAAGGGCAGGTGAATGTGTCGCCGGGGGTGAAGCCTTGCGGCCGGGCCACGCTGACTGGGAGGGCCACGCGGCCGAGAACATGGGTGAGGGCAGAGCTCACGAGTCGGCCTCAGTGCCCCTTGCTACCTCTACAAGAACCGGCCTAGAATCCAGCTCCAGCCCTCAGCACCCCTCCAAGGCTAGGACGACTTTCGAGGCCGGTCATGATGAGTCTTGCGCATTGGTCCTAGCCGTGCAGGAGCTTCTAGGCTTCGGCCAGGTCGGTCACCTAGGGAGACTCATTTCTAGCGTACATGGGGAACTGAACCGGTTTCCAGCGGACGCCACGTGGGAAGACCTTCAGCGGGCGCTGGACCAGGATCAGCTCAGCGAGGCTCAGAGTACTATGGCGATGGAGCAGGAGAAGGCCCGCCTCTCTATGGAGGCTACGCTTTAGGGCGCATCGGTGCAGGTGATGAAGATCATCTCCTACATGGAGGAGCGTGTTTCTTCATAGGGGCAGGCTATATCCGCTCGCGAGGAGGCCGTTTCCTCCCGGGAGGAGGCCATGGCCGATCACAAGCGGGAGCTTGACGCTTAGTCCTATGAGGTCAACGCTAAGCTAGAGGAAGAGGAGAAGCTCCTGGCTGCGCCAGGCCCTGGAGGCTGCGGGGAAGCACTATGACGACTCTCTCCACGAGGCCGTGGAGCTCAAGGGCAAGTTCACCTCCTTGAAGAAAGATGCCACAACCGCCACCAGGGTTCATGAGGATAATGAGCGGCTGGCTCACGAGGTGATGGAGATCCAAAAGGAGTCATTCTCCACCCTCATGAAGCAGGGCATGGCAATTCTCCCTGCCCTTGGTGTCGAGAGCTTCCGTGCGCCTGATCTATCCGTCGGGCGCGAGGCATAAGACTTCCTTGATCTTACCTGCAGGATCCTCTCTCCACTGGAGGTGGCAGTGCAAGGCCTGAATGGCTTTATCACCATCAAATGCTAGGTGATCCTAGGTGTCGTGGAGAGGGCACTCTTCACTAACCTCGTGAGGCTAGCTTCTGATGTAGACTATGCCCAGGCCGTGCGACCGGAAGTAGCCACGCTAGAACCCAGGGTCTCTGAACTCACGAATTTGCTGAT
Organism: Avena eriantha; assembly: GCA_910589775.1. Lineage (NCBI taxonomy): Eukaryota > Viridiplantae > Streptophyta > Magnoliopsida > Poales > Poaceae > Avena > Avena eriantha. The sequence continues at coordinate 341,858,140 of OU342742.1, read as the reverse complement.
CAAGGAATTTCCCCACCAGGTGGATGAGGGGATAGATGATGGGTCAAACGGCACTAAAGGTTCTTCTACCCAGGGTGCTAGTCTTGGTGACCTAGGCACCGGTTTAGCGGTCAAAGAATCTTGACATTCATTCATGTAATGCCCGCAGGGCACCCTAAAACTTGTCTTCCCCAACAAGGAATATAAGAGTAATTCCCTTATTCACATGTTCTTGTTCGTGCATTCTTGATCCTTGGCCCCACAGGGAGGTAAGCCTGCACTGGCTGTCAACCCCTCGAGGAGATGGTCTTAGGCTCCCGCATTGTTTGGGTCGCTTGAGGTGGGCTTCCTCATGGGTGGCCCCACTTACCTCTCCACGAGAGAACCGTGAGGCTTGTACTTGTCATGTAGGCCCTCATGGAGGTGACCTACAGCTCTGTACGTTCGATTTCATCTTGTAAGCCCCTCGAGGAGGGAGTCGTAGGACGCTTACTTTCCTTGTATAGTTCCTCGAGGAGGAAACCATAGGTTCCGCAGGGTGAATGATTTCCCTGTGCGTGCCATGTGAGGATTGTCAAGCACTGAGAACCATGGGTGAGGTGACTTGTCACCTGAGCTAGTCCGTAAGTTCATACACTAGTAGGAAAAACCTTATAGCCGGATTCCTTACCGTCGGAAAAGAGGTCACGGGGGTCGCCAGGATATCTAGACCTTGCTCGTGGTACCACTAGCGAAATGAAACAGGCGGTACCGGGGCTAGGACAGTTATCGCCGGCGAACATGTTTAATGAGTGTCGGGGCTGTGGTGGGACGCATCCCCTGGATGGGCTGGCCTTTACCGCCGGCGAATAAATCCCTTAGGCGTCGGGGGTACGATGGGCCACCCCGGCCGAAAAAAGTAAGTTGTCCCGAGCGAATTTAGCACTAAGGTGCCAGGGATAAGTGTGGGCCCCACCTGTAAGTGCTCACCCATTGAAAAATCCCCAATTCCCACTTGATCCCTCGCACATGAACCCTAGCTAGTCGTGCACTGCCGCCCGCTCGATCTCTCTCTGGCGACCCGCACTGCTGCTGCCCCCTTCGTCCGCTGTCATCATCCCCACACGTCATCGTTGCAGTCCGTGGAGGAGCAGGCTGTGGAGGTCCGCCCGCCGTCGTCCGCCCGCCGTCATCGTCCGCGCGCTCGTCGTCGTCCTCGTCTTGGTGGTACATTGCCCTCTCCCCTCTCTCCGAATCGGCCGAGTAGTTAGTTCGTGAAGTAGTTAGTTCATCGGATCGGATTAGATTAGTTAGTTCATCGGCCGAGTAGTTAGTTCATCGGATTAGGCAATAGTTAGTTCATTGGATTGGATTTGATTAGATAGTTCATCTGCCTAGTAGTTATTTCATTGGATTGGGCAGTAGTTAGTTCATCAGATCAGATTAGATTAGTTAGTTCATCGGCCGAGTAGTTAGTTCATCGGATTGGGAAGTTGTTAGTTCATCAGATCATCACTATATTTTATTTGGGCCGTAATTAGTTTTGCATTCTGTCTAAGAATCAAATCAAGGAGTAGTCAGATTAGGTTCTAGTTGTTTTTGCATTCTATCTAAGAATCAGTTCAAGGACTAATCAGATTAGGTGCTAGTTTGTTTTTACATTCTGTCTAAGAATCAGATGAAGGAGTAACCAGATTAGGTGCTAGTTGTTTTTACATTCTGTCTAAGAATCAGATCAAGGACTAATTAGATTAGGTGCTAGGTTGTTTTTACATTCTGTCTAAGAATTGGATCAAGGAGTAATCATATTAGGTGCTAGTTGTTTTTACATTCTATCTAAGAATCAGATCAAGGAGTAATCAGATTAGGTGCTAGTAGATGTCTTAGTAATCATATCATGCTATCGAGAATTCACTTCTCCATCATATTTAAATTAGCTAGTGGTTTTATTTGAATATAAGAATCATGATGTCTAAGAATCATTGTATTGTTTTTACTTGTACACTGTTTTTGCTAATATGATTGCTTGTCTGTTTAAGTAGTATGGCATAGCGGGAGCCGAAGCACCGCGGTGTGTATAAGAAGCCGATGAGGATCCCCACTTGGGAGCCTAAGATCACCATCGGTGGGATTAGGCACCACCTTGGAACATGGCAGTCCCTCGAGGAGGCGGCACGTGCCTACGACTGCATGGCAGTCCAACATAGAGGGGCTAGGGCGACCCTAAACTTCCTCGAGGATCAAGCTAGGGCCATTCAGAATAGGCCTGTGAGTATGAGAGTCACCACGAGGGCTGAGGAGCAGGAGCACCTACTGGTCGAGAGACAGCTTGTTGACCCCTTGGTCTAGACACTCCACACGGATCCTACGGTGATGGCGCGGTAGTATGAGGTCTTGGCGACCACTACACGCCAGCATACCGTCTAGGAGGCGGATCCCTCTAGGTCAGATGGCGTGGGTTCCTCCACAGCGTGCACTCAGGGCCCATACTACGGGTTCAGCCCCGATGACTTCACCATCACACCCACGTCGTCTGCTGACCTAGGTTCCTTAGGTTTGTCGTCCGACAACGACGACAACACCTGATCTAGCTAACTTTGGCATGTATTACTTTAGACTTATCCTTCTAGACTTTTCATATATATTACTTATCATGCTCGACGTTGATCAGCTACCTGTTATATATATTACTTATCCTACTACTTAATTACTTTATAACTATGTTTACTATACGTCTTCTTTCTAGATAAATATATAGAATGGATCAAGTGTGCAACAACTATGCACAACCATTGGGGAGGTTCCTAGATAAGAAGTTCCCCATAGTGCTCCCTACCGGGTTTGAGGCTAGGACGGTATGTGCTTTGTGAGATACATAGTATCATGGATGTCCCTATATATATAGAATCAAAAATAAACCATGGACTTTGTTGTATTGTTATTTTTTTACTCAGTCAATCCCTTGTGCTTGGTGATGGGACTTCATGGACCATTTCCATAGAAACACCATGGACGATGTCGTGTTTGAGGTCACTTTGATGTCAGATGCTAATCTTGACACGAGTTATGTGGTTACAGTGACCAACATGGCGATCAGGACAACTTTCGGTGGACCTGGCTGGATAAACTTCTTGAATGATCATGACATGGAATATGGAGACAAGATAAAGATCTTTCTCATGCATCAAGCAACCATATTTTACTACATGTACACACCCCCTGACGATGATATCCAACAGTAAGGTAGCTATGTAGTTGAAACCATCGTATTATATGTCATTTACTCTATACATGCATTCTTTTTTATGTGACTTTCTTCTCAATATATGTAGATTGGATTATAGCGAAGAAGCTTGTGGCAATCGTGGTCACCATAGTTAGCATTGCATGGACAGGAAGATCACCATACCGCACCCTACGAACTTTGGTGTTAGGACAGTATGTTCTCTAAAATTCATGTGGATAATATAAATATATATATGTTCAATGAAAATCACGACTAATTGGTCTGCCCTGTGATTTTACTCAGTCAATCCCTTATGGTGCACGACATGGCTTCATGGACCATCTCCATAGAAGCATGGATGAGGTTGTCGTGTTTAGTGTCACTTTGACGCATCATAATCATCGTGATGGGACGTACCAGGTTAGGGTCACCAACGAGGAGGCCCGAACATATTTTGGTGGTCCTGGATGGAACAGACTCCTCATCTTGTACGACGACATGCAAGAGGGACGGGAGTTTAAGTTTTTGCTCAGACATACTTATGGCATCATCTATTTCACGTGCTTTCCTCCTGACTCTTCCGGCGAGGGTGAAGATGAGTGAACTCTAGATAATGCTATATGAACTAGTGCCCTAGCTATATTGAACATTTGGTGGATACTGCTACTGTTTCCTGTGCTAATATGTATTTTGCTATCATTATCTTATATACAGTGTATTCCTATATTCATCTGCGTATTCTGTCTATTTATTTATTTTTTGCTCTGATACATAATACTGTCGGTGAACAAATTGTATTACCCCTGGCGAAGAGATGTGCGCCAGTGTTAGGGGACATTATCCCCGGCGAATGGGGCTACTCGCTGGTGGTATTCTCAGTTATCGTTCTAGAATTGTATAGTTTGCTAGCTATAATGCATTACCGCGGGCGAGATGGTCACCAACAAACAGGAACTCGCCAGTGGTAGATGATTTTCGTGCGCCGGCAGTGAACCTTTCCCTACTAGTGATAGCTCGACACTTTAGGCCCCAATGTCGATCGGGAGTGGCGATGACAGGATGCACCGTGCCTAGCCCCCGCTCATGCGACTTGCGCAAGGGAAAATACACCACATGAAAAGAAGAAGCAACGAAAGCAATAGTGAGGAACACCAGAAAACCGAAAATTGTTCTTGAGTTTTCACATGATGAAGGAGGGATAGAAAAACTTGTCAGCGCCACGGACGCTGGTGGAACTCAGGGGTAGAACTTGCGGAGGTGCTGGATGTTACATGCATTAGGGATCGGAACACCCTCTTCCGTCTCCAACCGTACTGCCCCAGGCCTCGAGACACGAGCAACTGTGAAAGGGCCGTCCCACATCATGGAGAGCTTGTGGAGGCCTTTGGAAGAGAGAATCTGTTGAAGGATGAGGTCTCCCACCTCCAAGGTGCGGGCTCGTACGTTCTGGCGGTGGTAGCGGCATAGCGCCTTGTAGTACCTAGTGGCCCAAACATTGAACTTGTAGTAGGCCTCCTTCAGGAGGACGAGGTCCTCCAGCCGGAGCTCCTCTGCCAGGCCCGAACATTGAAAGCCAGGACCCACGGGGACCCGTGCTTTAGCTCCATAGGGATAACAGCTTTAGCTCCATAGACGAGGAGGAACGGTGTCTCACAAGTTGGCTTGGTCGCAATGGTACAGATGGACCACATCACGCTCGCGAGCGCGTCGATCTAGCCCGGGTCGCACTCCTTAAACTTGCGGCAGAAGCTCGTTGTCTTAAGGCCCCTCAGCACCTCCACGTTAGCCCGTTCGACCAGCCCGTTGCTGCGCGAGTGTGCAATAGAGGCATAGCAGATCTTGGTCCCGATGTCCTCGTAGTAGGAATTGAACTTCCCACTTGTGAACTAGCTTCCATTGTTGGTGATGATGCGGATAGGCACACTGAAATGGTACACCAATCCATGTACGAACTTGACCGCTGACCCTGTCGGGATGGTTCTGATTGGATCCACCTCAACCCACTTGTGAAATTTGTCGTTGGCGATGTAGAGGTACCAGTAGCCCCTGGGCGCTCTAGGAAAGGGTCCTAGGATATCTAGCCCCTAGACCGCAAACGCCCACGACAGGATGGTCCACAACTGCTAAGTGGGCTGATGGATCTGCTTCGTGTGGAATTGGCAGGCTTCACAAGACTTGACTAGCTCTATGGTGTCATCGAGCGTTGTTAGCTAGTAGAAGCCGTTGTGGAAAGCCTTCCCTGCTAAGATTCATGTCGAGGTGTGGTGTCCACATTCCGCCACATGGATTTCAGCCAACAGTTTATGGCCCTCCTTGGCCGAGATGCACCGCAGGGCGACACCATTAGATCTATGATAGTAGAGATCCCCGTCCACCATGCAGTACCTCTTGGCTTGATGGATGAGACACTTAGCCATGTCCTCATTGTCTAGTAGGGTGCCATCCTTCAGGTAAGCCTTGAGCTCGGTGATCCAGTACGTCTCCTCAGCAGAAAGCACTAAGACGAGGCGATCTCCTGAGGGTACTCCGCAATACGGGGCACCCATCGAGGGCGGTGGGGGCAGGCCCTTATTTGGTGGCACGGTCGATGGCTCGAAAATCCTCTCCTCAAAGATCCCTGGCCGATGCGACTCTTGGCGAGATGCGCGTTTGGCAATCTCATTGGCCTCCTGGTTTTCGCCCCGCGATATGTGGAGGAGGGCCACGCCCAGGAAGTGCTTTTCCAATCTTTGAACCTCCTATGGAAGGCTGCCATGTGCTCACCCTTGGGCTCGTAGCTTTAATTGGAGAAGTTGAGGAGGAGCAAGGAGTCTCCATGTATTGTGACCCTCTTGATGCCGAGGGCAATGGCAGCCTTAAGGCCCGCGATTAGGCCCTCGTACTTGCTGATGTTGTTAGAGCACTTGGCCTCGTCCCTGAACCGCAGTTTTACGGTGTAGTAGAGCTTTTCGCCAGTTGGGGATGTGAGTACCACCGCTACACCTGCTAAGTCGCCATTGAACGCTCCATCAAATTTTACGCCCCACCTCCCTGGGGCCAGCTTCCTAGGTAATTGGGACATTTCTTCCCGAACTTTGTTCCCACCAGGGTCTGTCCATTATGCGGCGAACTCCGCAAGGGCCCGCAACCAGACAGTAGGAGTGTTGTCGACCGTTAGCTAAAAATCCTACAGTTCAATGGCCCACTCGGCGACGCATCCCGTAATGTTGGCGCTGCGCGGAATGGTCTCTAGAGGCAATTCGGTGACCACCCTGATGGGTTGACCCTAGATGTAGTGGTGGAGCTTCCTAGATGCTACCAGGAGCACGTAGAGGAACTTCTGCTGCATCAGGTACCACTCTCAGGCGTCTTGGAGTACCATGGTGACGAAGTAGACCGGTCGCTGTACAAGCTCTATTGTCTTTGCCAGGACTTCAAGAGCATCCTTGCCGTGGGACTCCTTCCCCTCGATCCCTGGTGCAGCGCCGCCCTGCTCAGGATCTTCAGACCCCGAGTCCTCGCGACGCTTGGAGGGTCGGGCCCTCTTCATAAACTTTTCTTCGTGTTCAGCCACAAGCACGACACTCGCTGTCTATGGGGTCGCTGCTAGATATAGCAACAAGGGCTCGCGCTCCCTTGGCTCTACCATGACCGTAGGGCCGGTGAGGTACCTCTTAAGGGCTTCGAAGGCCTCAGACACCTCTTGGGTCTAATGGAAGTTGCTAGATTGCTTCATGATCTTTAAGAAGGGCTAGGCCTTTTTACCCATCTTGGAAATGAACCTCCTATGGAACGCTATGCATCCCGCCAAGCGTTGCATGTCCTTGAGACGCTTGGGAAGCCGCATCTCCTCAATGGTCTACACCTTCTCTAGGTTTGCCTCTATTCATTGGTGTGACATGAAGAAACCGAGGAGCTTACCCGACGGGACCCCGAACACACACTTGGCGGGGTTGAGCTTGATGTTCACCCTACGCAAGTTGTTGAATGTCTCCACTAGGTCCGCTACCAGCGTGCCCTTCTCATGAGTGTTGACCATGATGTCGTCGATGTAGGCCTCCGTGTTTGTGCCCATCTGCATACCGAAGGCGATGTGCATCGGCCTCTTGAAGGTGGTGACAGCATTCTTGAGGCCGAACGGCATGCAGGTGTAACAGTACACTCTGCACGGGGTGATGAAAGTTGTCTTCTCCTTGTCCTCTCGAGACATCTTGATCCGGTGATAACTCGATAAGGCATCTAAGAAGCACAACAGGTCATGGCCTACCGTTGATTCTACTATCTGGTCGATCTAGGGGAGAGAGAATGGGTCCTTAGGACACGCCTTGTTGAGATCAGTGAAGTTGATGCAGAGCCACCCCCCTCTGGTGGAATTTGGAACCATGACCGGGTTGGACGACCAATCCGCATGGAGGACCACTAGGACGAGGTGCACCTTGATGAACTGCTATTTCTCAGCCAATTTCCACCTGATGGCTCCAAAAATAGCCATCTTCCACCACATTTAAACATTGTTTTTGGTTAAGAAATTGACTAATAATTGCAAAGATATGCAAAACCTTGCTTTGAATTGTGTTGTGCAAGAAATCACGCTTTTAATGCAAAATCAGGAGTCATAATGAAGGTTTTTGAGAAAGTCCATGCGGCCAAGTAATTGGGGAGTCATTCCCTGGCGTCTTCAAGCTTAACAACCACCGGGCATGGCCCGCCCATACCGTCCACCCATATCACGTGGCGATGGCTTCATGTCTTAAAACCCTACAATTTTTGTGAAGTCGCCTATATATTTTGAAGCTCCAGCCGGCAGCTAGAGAGCCACCATTATCAGATTACATTACAACACCACAAAAGAAGACACGCCATTGTTCATCCATTGTTAATCACTTCCATCATCCATCCCCTGCATTAGCCATAGCCATTGCTTTGTACTTTAGATATCCTTGTGATTCGACGACCAATGTAAGAATAGTTGATTTACATCTATGTATTTTGTACAATGTTTTGTATCCTAGATCTATTTGTTATGAGTGAGTAGTCCTCACGGGCTACGGGTTAGGGAGTACCTCGCAGCAATTATTTCCATTTAATTCATGGGAGTATTGTGTTTTGATTGCAATAGAGTTTTGTATATTTTGTTTCTTTGTCTCTTGCCTCGATCTATGGACTTGTAGGTACCCAAGATCTCATAGATTAATAAAGGCTTGAGGTGAGATAGTTATCTAGTGGCGATCTCATAGGAACCCTAATGACAAAAAGGGTAGTATAGTCTTTGTTTAGAGACCCATTCTGGATCACAACAACATCACCACTTAATGCTTTGATTTGTGTTTTTAAGTTATGTAACATCCCAAAACTTTATTCCAAGGTTATTAAGATCCAAATCATCAATATTAGGGTTAACAAAAACTTTTCCAATTAAAATTATTAAAGCATTCATATGTGTGTGCATTTAAATAGGAGTTGATTTGAATTGCCATGATTAAGTGATCCATTACTTGTAAAATGATTCTTAGGTGAAATAAGCATCATCTAGATCATTCCCAAACAAATCCCAAAGAAAAACAAATCAAAATGAATAAAAGAAGTGAATGGCCATTTGTGCCATTTTAATCAACATGCCTACTTTAGCTAGTCCTAGAACTCAAAACCTAACAGAGATAAATGTGGATCTTTGCACCCCTTGATAGTACACATAATGATGTACCAAGACCCACCTTGTGATCTGCCAAAAACATACAAACGGTAAATTTAATTCGCAATTGAAAATGGAATCTATTTCATATGGGAAGATCTCACTATTTAAAAAACCACTCAAACAAGCTCAATTTTCAAAACCCAAGCACCCACAGAGTCTCAAGCTTAATACTAGCACACCCACCAAAAATCTTTTCAAAATTCAAAAGTTTATTTCTTGCGGCCATTTTCACAAACGCTTGGCAGGCAAGAATCAAAGTCTAAACATAGCTCACTATTTTGTACAGGGTTTTGACCCCATTTGATCTCCATTTAATCCCTTTGTCTCCCTTTGATCAAACCAGGCCAGTAGCACCCCATCCCCTACCCCCTAGTGCCAATGCCAAGCCACACCGAGCACATGATTGCCGGCCGACCATGCCATCGCCGCAGCAGACCACCCCTCTCCCTCTCACCCTGTCTACTAGCTAGCTCACACCTCACTACCACTCTCTGTCCCCTCCCCAAGCGCAGCCGAGCCATGGACCACTGCCAATGTGTCGCGCCCAGCGCATCTGCACCATGTCGAGCACACGCCAAAGCGCCACGCCCGACACGCGTTCACACACCGCCCCTCGATCACAGCCCGCGTCCACCGCTCCGCCACGACCCCAAGAACATGCCAGACATGCCCGTTCGCCACCAAATGCAACACAACCACCGCTCGCCGTGGAAGCCGCCGCCTCTGCCGCTTAGAGCGTGCGCACCGCCCGACCGCATACCACCGTCCCCTACCTCGAGCCACACCGCTAGCACGCTGTGCAGCCCTCGCTGGAGCCGCCCGCCCATGCCTTTCGGTCGCATCGTCGAGCTATAAAAGGAGGGCAACCCCAGCCAGTTTATGCACACCACTCACCTCCCCTCACCTCACTGGACCTTCCCCACTTCTAGCCGGAGCCGCTCGAGCTCACAGTCTCCCGGAATTTCACCAGAGATGGCCGCCTCTAGAGGAGAAGGGCCCCGCTGATTGTGACCACCCCCAGAGCTGCCTCGACCGTCCCTGAGTTTGCCGTCGGACACCAGTCCATTTGCCCCCATCGCCGTCATCGCTGGATCCCTGATACGCCCCCTAAGCACCCCCACCGAGCCGCTAGGGTTAGAGTTCGCCGACGACAGGTCCGTCGTCGACGACAAGCCCCAGCCATTGATCCCCGTTCTAATCTAACAGCCCACATCACCCCGTACCGCTTCGCGTGTTATGAGCCTCTGACCGGTGGACCCCCCTGTCAACTGTGCCCCGCGCCGTGTAGTGTCAGTGGCCCGGCCCGTTAGCTTTCTCGCGCGACCCATTTAGTTTGAATTAGAATTTTCCTCTTTAGTTTAAACCTAGTTCTGTCCCCTAGATTGAAAATCAATTCAGAGAGATTTACAAATCCAAATGGAGTGATTCCAATTTTTTTAGGAAGCTACTGAAAATATCTACCCAAGCCCGTTGGATTTAATTCAATTACAGTTAGAGATCTCTCCTAGTAAAAATAACAAAACAGAAGAGTTTGCACGTTGCAACATTGTTATAAAATCAACCATGTTAGCTTTTGAGTTGATTCCAACTCTCACAAATCACATTTCACCATACCTATCTGAATATGTAATAATATTAAGGTTTACATGTAGTGACTTTGGACTAGTACCAAAATAATGCTATATAGGCATTTCTAGTCACTTTAAATCATTAAATAATGAACTTAAACCAAAGTAATTATGATCCAACCTTTAAATCACTTTCCCACATGTTAGAATATGTGGTGATGACATGTGTCCACATGATCCCATATTTTAAGTGGTGAATATTAAATCTTAGTTAATTTTTCAATGAGTAGAAATTACTTTCCTAGAATAAAAAGAATGAAACTAGTTGATGAAACTTGTGATGCTTGTGATGATAATAGATCATGAAATGTGTTCCTTAGAGTGCTAATTAGACTAGTTAAGTATTGTTTGGTGATTGTGTACTCTGTATGTATTTATAGACGATAGTACCGACCAAGCTTTCGAGGCGGAGGAGTTCTACCAAGAAGAAGAAGAAGAAGAAAACATCAACCACTGCACTGCACAAGGAAAGCCACCATTAACCATGCAAACCAACCCTTGCAAGCTAGATAATCTAAGCACATGCATTAGGCTTGCTTTGGTTATACCACTTTGACTGTTACTTACCCCAAGTATTATTTTCCTAGCTTTACTTGTTTTGACTGTTACTTACCCCAAGTCCTTTAATTGTTTTGAAGGTAGCATAAAGAGTATAAAACTTGACCTAGTTAGATAACTTTAGATGTCATTCTATGGCATGATATTGATCCCATCATTTCCACCTTAGTGAACACTCTTAACTTAGTAGTTTAGAGTAGATAAAAACTTGAGTCACTTTAGATGGGAACACTTGGTGAAAATGAATTATGAAAACCTTGGAATGATGAGTCACTCTATTGAGATATTTTGACATGTGTTGAGAAACACAAATGGTTTATGATGATGAAAATAGTGAGGCATGATCCTTAACCCTTTTACAAAACTGATGGTTGGATTCGGATGCGATACCATTCCAAATTTACCGTATAACCACAATACCTGAATTGGGTAAGGCTTAACCGGAAGTTTATATGCATTAGTATTAGTTCCCTCGCGGAAGAGGTTTGAGCTGAGGCTAGCTCTCAATGTTTTCCAACTATGTAGTGCCCAAGATGACAGATGGTCATGGCTGGGAGGCCATGCTCATAGGAGAGGTGCTTATACTAGGGTGTGTAAAGGAAAGGTTATGTTTGATTATCTGCATACTAAGTATGATGATTCAGGGTTATCCCTGACAGATGTATGGAATCTTGTGGTGAAAGTGTACCACCTCTGCAGAGTGTCAAACTATTCGAATAGTCGCGTCCGCGGTTATGGATAGTTGGAGTGGCCATGTTGTTTCGTTGTCAGATGTTTTCAAAATAAATTATGAAAGGAATGATGAATCTTGACTTGACCACAATAGGGTTGTGACGATGACACTAGCTACCCAACTTAAGTGATTCTAGAATTTTATCTTATCTTTCTTTGCTTCTGAACTTAGCTTAGGTTTCAAACTTCACTTGATAGTTAAAATTAGAGTTAGAACTTTAACTTAGAACTATACTACTTGTTAGTGGTAGTTTGCGAGTACTAAAAGAGTACTCGTGGCTTTTGTCCCTGGCTATTCTCATGGCCAGACTATGAAGGAGACTACCAAGATGATGGCCAGCAGGACGGCTATGATAACTAGGACTATCTGCCTTCATCAGCATTGCCTGTGCCCCTGAAGATGGACCCCACCGCTACGCTTATCTTTTATTCCGTTGTTTGTTGTATTAAGACTGGATCATGAGATCCTTTATTTGTGTAAGACCTTATGTATGGTTTGTAATGGATGATGTACTGTGATATCCAATCTGTTATGTCTCGCAAAAATGGTAATCCTAGGATTGTGAGGTATGGCATAACATGCATCTGGGATTAAAAATTCGGGTGTTGACAAGTTGGTATCAGAGCTATCCTAACCATACGAGACCCTAGTTAGAATGGACGTTCAAACAAAAACTTAGCTTCAAAACCAAACTGAGTATTTATGAAAAACTATTTCCTCTCTTATCCTTGGGAATTCATTCTTTCTCAAAAATTCATGTTCCTCAAAATTCTTACATTACTACTTAAAATTTGACCCACTTGATCACTTCACTAATTTCCTTATCCTTAATACTTGTAGATGGAGACTCGGTTCAGCAAGTTCTACCAGTTGGGAAACGGAGGTTAGCTGATCTTCGAGAGGGATCTGGATTCACTATCGGAGTTACTGGGACGCCCACATCTGGAGTTTCTTGGAGCTCAACTTCCAGGACCCCCAGGAGGAGATTTAATGTGGCTAGTCACCGTTGATCTTAGAGGAAGCATAGAAGCACCAACATCCGGGAGAATTCAGTTCTCCATGATAGAGAATAACTGGCTAGATGGATTATCCAGGGCAATGCATGAAGCTCTCGCACGTCTATGTGCCCTCAGCGTCAACCAAATCCAAGGAACCCGTTTTTCTCACCATGCAAGACGTGACTTCATGGGAATGCCGATGGAGATGCCAAGTCATCTAGCACTGAAGCGCCAAGTGGAGAACCTCGACTTCCTATTGTACGATCGTCAGAAGGAGTTGGACAATGCTAGGGAGCTCGCCAACCACAACCGTGCCATTGCCGACCAGAAGGCCCAGATTTTCTCACTGCTTGTCAAGGATCGTTAGTCTCTTTGCCTCCAACGTGAGAAGAAGGATCGCACCATCGCCCATGTTCACAAGAAGGTGGCCGACCTCGAGAAGACCGTCAAGAAGCAGGAAGCTCAGCTTGCAGCCAAGGAGGAAGAAGATGAGGGTGAAGATGAGGGAGACATGGATTCTTACCTCAGCAATGACGATGACTTTCTGGAGGAGGATGCTGTGGACTTTTACACTGACGATGAGGACTCCAACTTCATCAACGATGAGTAGATGCACTAGAGCACTGTCGTAGCATGAGATTGTATCGGTCCCACTGTATCGTAGCTTGCACAATGGTTCTTCAAACCATCTGTTTTACTTTATTGTTGTGGTGTGTGTTTGTATCGTGTGCTGTTTGCATGAATGAAATGGAGTTAGTTGCAAAAGCTGAGTCAAACTCAAAGTTTTAGCTTTGAAACCAAAACCATGAACCTTAGAACTTTCCCTCTTACCCCTTTATCTACCTCGATCTTCAGATGACTCGTGGAAAGCAAGGAGGGAGCAGCTTGTCGCAAGACCCAATGCTGCAGATTATGCAGATGTTAGTTGCAGACCGTGACGCAAGCAGGGCAGAACGTCAGGCAAACTTAGCAACATTGCAGCAGATAGCTCAGATGGCCCAAAACAACCAAGGGCATGAAAATCAGGATCATCATGGATCCAAACTCAAAAACTTCCAGAATTCCAATCCCCCAATCTTTAGTACTTCAGAGAACCCACTAGATGATGACGACTAGCTACATACAATGGAAAACAACTTAGAAGTTGCAGGAGTTGATGACAACGAGAAGGTTCTTTTTGCCACCCACTATCTGGCAGGAGATGCAAGAGCATGGTGGAACAGTATCCGCACCATGAACCATGGTCAAGTGATGACATGGGAAGCCTTCAAAACCAAGTTCAGTCGCACCCACGTGCCACAAGGTTTAGTCACCCGAATGATAGATGAATTTCGAGAACTGAAGCAAGGAAGAATTTACTGTGGTGGAATACCATGATAGATACCTGTCACTTGCCAGATATGCACCTGATGAGATCAACACGGATGCCAAGAAGAAGGAGAGATTCTTGAACGGACTACATGATGAGATGCAGATTGTTCTCGTCAACATCCGCTTCTAGGATCTCGAAGAGCTAGTCGACTCTGCCATTCAGATGGAAGGGAAGATTAACCAGGCAAACTACAACCACAAAAGTCATATGATGCAGCAATCTAGATCTATCAGTCACCAGAAGTACCGTTCCAACCCCTCACCAGGATATGCACCAAGGAACAATCGACCCCCAATGTCTCGCCCAAGCTACCCAACCGTAGTGGAAGAAATGTGAAGTCCGCAGGAAACAATCATAACTCTGGCAACACCAACAACTTCAACCGTGCACCTCCCAAGAGCAACACCAACAACAACACTGCACCCAGAACTGGCAGCAATGTTGTGCCTGTCATAGTAAAGGACAAGTCGCAGATCACTTGTTTCGAGTGGGGAGTGAAGGGTCACTATTCCAATAAGTGTCCCAAGAAGACTGCTGTCACTGCCAATGTGAATGCCCCAGCGCAACAGCAGTGTTGTGTTCAACCAGGGAGAAGATTTGCCACAGGGAACCCTCACAACTGCAACGGCCGTCTCTTCCACATGAACGCCGAAGAAGCCCAAGAAGCACCAGATGTAGTTCTAGGTATGTTTTCTGTCAACCAGTATTAGCAAGAGTATTGTTTGATTCTAGAGCATCGCATTCATTTATCACTGAAGAATTTGCATGCACTAGTAAGATTCACCCAACCAACCTGAAGCATGTCATGATAGTTCAAATCCCCGGTTCAACCACCAAAGCTAGAAAAATTTGCAAAGCTGTGCCTATTCGAATACATGGGATAGATTTTTATGCCAACCTAATTGTACTAGGAACCAAAGGATTCGAAGTAGTACTAGGTATGGACTGGATGTCAAGGCATAAAGGACTGATAGACTGTGCTAAGAAAGCCATCACCATGACCAGTAGCTCTAGAGTCACAGCAGAGCATATCTCTGAAACCTTACCCCGTCAATTCAAGTGCAACAAGAGTGTAGCCCTGCCCACCTTTGACCAGGTCAGAGTAGTCTGTGAATACCCCGACGTGTTCCTAGATGAATTGCCAGGTATGCCCCCGGATAGGGATATTGAGTACATTATCGAACTAATCCCCGGAACCAGACCCATAGCCCATAGACCCTATAGCATGAACCCCTCAGAGTTAGTGGAACTAAAGAAGCAGTTGGATGCAATGTTAGCAACGGGCTTGATTCAACCAAGCGCATCGCCATGGAGATCACCAGTGTTATTCGTCAACAAGAAAGATGGAGTCAACCGCTTGTGCACAGATTACAGAAAGTTGAATGACGTCACCATCAAGAACAAGTACCGCTTCCCAAAGATAGAAGATCTATTTGATCAATTGACTGGAGCCCAGGTATTCTCAAAGATTGATCTTAGGACTGGTTATCACCAACTTAAGATTCGTGCAACGGATATTCCAAAGACCGCCTTTACTACTCGCTATGGTTTATACGAGTATACGGTTATGTCTTTTGGATTAACCAATACCCCTGCTTATTTCATGAATCTCATGAATAAGATCTTTATGAATTTCCTAGATAAGTTTGTAGTTGTCTTTATCGACGACATACTTATCTACTCCAAGTCAGAAGAAGAGCATGAGCAACATCTGAGAATCATCCTAGAAACCCTGAGAGAGCATCGGTTGTATGCTAAGTTCAACAAGTGTGAGTTTTGGCTGAAAGAAGTAGGATTCCTAGGACATATTGTGTATCCCGAAGGAGTCTCTGTTGATCCCTCCAAGATCAAAGATGTCGAAGAATGGGAAGCCCTAACCACTCAGACCCAAGTCTGTGCATTTCTCGGATTAGCGGGATATTACCACAAGTTCGTATAAGGATTCTCGAGCATCGCCAGGCCCATGACCCAATTGCTGAAGAAGGACAAAAAGTTTGAATGGATAGACAAATGTGAAGCCAGTTTCCAGGAGCTGAAGAAGAGATTGATATCGGCCCAATATTGATCATGCCAGACATTAAGAAGCCGTCTGATGTATATTGTGATGCATCCAAGATTGGTCTCGGATGTGTGTTGATGCAAGAAGGCAAAGTCATCGCGTATCTGTCTCGAAAACTGAAGCGGCATGAGCATAACTATCTGACCCATAATCTTGAATTAGCAGCCGTAGTTTTGGCATTGAAGACCTGGCGTCATTATCTGATGGGTAATCGCTGTGAGATTTACTCAGGTCACAAGATCTTGAAGTATATTTTTACTCAGAAGGAGCTGAATATGAGGGAAAGGAGATGGATAGAGTTAATCAAGGATTATGACCTTGACATTCACTATCACCCCGGCAAAGCCAATGTGGTAGCGGATGCCCTTAGCAGATTGCCGTGTAGGTTAAACACCGTGATTAAAGAAAAGCAACCAAGTTTGTATGAGGAATTGGAGTAGTTTAGAACTGAGCTGGTTAGCAAAGGATTCTTAGCTAGCATTGAACTTCAGCCCACTTTGATTAGCCAAATCAAGGAAGTCCAGAAGGGAAACGAAAGTATCAACGGAATCAAGCGTCATATTGGTACAGGAAAGGTACCTGGATTCACGGAAGATGAAGAAGGAGTGTTGTGGTACAAATGACGTATCTGTGTGCCAGCAGATTCGGAGCTGAAGCAAGTTATCATGCAGGAAGCTCATGATACTCTTTATTCTATCCACCCTGGAGGAATGAAGATGTATCAAGATTTGAAAGAGCAATTTTGGTGGCACAAGATGAAGAGAGAAATCGGAAGCTACATCGCCAAGTGTGACATCTATCAAAGAGTCAAAGCAGAACATCAGAGACCTGCAGGACTATTGCAACCATTGTAGATTCTAGAATGGAAATGGGATTCCGTTGGAATGGACTTTATCACCGGTTTGCCTACTTCCAGTAGGGGAAATGACTCAATCTGGGTCATAGTTGATAGACTGTCCAAGGTAGTTCACTTTATCCCTGTCAAGACTACCTACCAAAGTTCGAAGCTAGCAGAACTATATATTGCTAGGATTGTTAGTGTGCATGGAACCCCCAAGACCATAGTATCAGATCGAGGAACCCAGTTTACCTCCATATTTTGGCAGAAAGTTCAGGAAGGATTAGGAACCAAGTTGAATTTCAGCACCGCTTATCACCCGCAAACTGATGGACAGACTGAGGGGGTCAACCAGATCCTAGAGGATATGTTAAGATCTTGTGTGTTAGAGTACGGATCAAAATGGGAAGACTGCCTGCCTTTCGCAGAATTCTCATATAACAACAGTTACCAAGCTAGTTTGTTGATGGCACCATTTGAGTTCCTATATGGAAGAAAGGGCCGTACCCCCTTGAATTGGTCGCAAGTAGGAGAGAGTCAGATTTTTGGACCCGACATTCTCCGAGAAGCCGAAGAGAAGGTTCACAAAGTCCGTGAGCACCTCAGGACCGCCCAATCAAGACAGAAGAGTTATGCTGACAAGAGAAGGAGAGACCTGACTTTCAATGTCGGAGATTTTGTATATCTCAAGGTTTCACCACTGAAAGGAACCCAACGCTTTAGTCTGAAATGAAAGTTAGCCCCCAGATATATCAGGCCATTCAAGATTCTGAATCGTCAAGGAGAAGTATCGTATCAACTGGAACTACCTGAAGAGATGTCAGCCATCCACAATGTGTTCCATATCTTGTTACTCTGCAAATGCCTAGAAGTGCTAGAGAAGACAGAAGTTTTCAAGAACATCGATCACAGAGCTGTGGAGATCAACAATGACCTGACCTATCATGAAGTGCCCATCCGTATCTTAGAAGAAGCTTACAGAACCACCAGGACCAAGAGCATCAAGTTTCTCAAGATTCAATGGAGCAACCATACCGAAGACGAAGCCACTTGGGAGCGAGAAGATTACATTAGGACAGAGTTCCTAGATCTCTTTAGTTCCTAGTTTTCTTTGTAAATCTCGGGATGAGATTTTGTTTAAGGGGGGAGGTTTGTAACATCCCAAAACTTTAATCCAAGGTTATTAAGATCCAAATCATCAAAATTAGGGTTAACAAAAACTTTTCCAATTGAAATTATTAAAGCATTCATATGTGTGTGCATTTAAATAGGAGTTGATTTGAATTTCCATGATTAAGTGATCCATTACTTGTAAAATGATTCTTAGGTGAAATAAACATCATCTAGATCATTCCCAAACCAATCCCAAAGAAAAACAAATCAAAATGAATAAAAGAAGTGAATGGTCATTTGTGCCATTTTAATCAACATGCCTACTTTAGCTAGTCCTAGAACTCAAAACCTAATAGAGACAAATGTGTATATTTGCACCCCTTGATAGTACACATAATGATGTACCAAGGCCCACCTTGTGATCTGCGAAAAACATTCAAACACTAAATTTAATTGGCAATTGAAAATTGAATCTATTTCATATGGGAAGATCCCACCACTTCAAAAACCACTGAAACAAGCTCAATTTACAAAACCCAACCACCCACAGAGTCTCAAGCTTAATACTAGCACACCCACCAAAAATCTTTTCAAAATTCAAAAGTTTACTTCTTGCGGCCATTTTCACAAACACTTGGCAGGCAAGAATCAAAGTCTAAACATAGCTCGCTGTTTTGTACAGGGTTTTGCCCCCATTTGATCTCCATTTAATCCCTTTGTCTCCCTTTGATCAAACCAGGCCAGTAGCACCCCATCCCCTACCCCCTAGGGGCAATGCCAAGCCATGTCGAGCACATGCTTGCCGGCCGACCATGCCATCGCCGCATCAGACCACCCCTCTCCCTCTCACCATGTCTACTAGCTAGCTCACACCTCACCGCCACTCTCTGTCCCCTCCCCAAGGGAAGCCGAGCCATGGACCACCGCCAATGCGCCGCGCCTAGTGCATCTGCACCATGCTGAGCACACGCCAGACCGCCGCGCCTGACACGCGTGCACACGCCGCCCCTCGACTGCAGCCCGCATCCACCGCTCCGCCATGACCCCAGGAACCTGCCAGACATGCCCTATTGCCGCCAAATGCAACGTAGCCATCGCTTGTCGTGGAAGCCGCCGCCTTTGTCGCTCAGAGCGTGCGCACCTCCCGACTGTATACCACCGTCCCTAGGCCCACATTTACCCCGTAGAGCACCGCAAGGAGACCAGCCACCGTCCCCTACCTCGAGCCACGCCGGTAGAACGCTCTGCAGCCCTCGTCGGAGCCGCCCGCCCATGCCTTTCGGTCGCATCATCGAGCTATAAAAGGAGGGCACCCCCAGCCATTTTCTGCACACCACTCACCTCCCCTCACCTCACTGGACCTTCCCCACTTCTAGCTGGAGCCGCTCGAGTTCGCAGTCGCTGGAATTTCACCGGAGCTGGCTGCCTCTGGAGGAGAAGGGCCACGCTGATTGCGACCACCCCTGGAGCTGCCTCGACCGTCCCTGAGTTCATCGTCGACCACCAGTCCATTTGCCCCCATCGCCGTCATTGCTGGAGCCCAGGTACGCCCCCTAAGCACCCCCACCGAGAAGCTAGGGTTAGAGTTCGACGACGACAGGTCCGTCGTCGACGACAAGCCCCAGTCGTTGATCCCCGTTCTAATCTAACGGTCCACATCGCCCCGTACCGCTTCGCGTGTTATGAGCCGCTAACCGGTAGACCCCCTTGTCAGCTGTGCCCCGCGCCGCGTAGTCTCACTTGGCTGGCCCGTTAGCTTTCCCGCGCAACCCATTTAGTTTGAATTAGAATTTTCCTATTTAGTTTAAACCTAGTTATGTCCCCTAGTTTGAAAATCAATTCAGAGAGATTTACAAATCCAAATCGAGTGATTCCAAAAAATTTAGAAAGCTACTGAAAAGAACTACCCAAGCCCGTTGGATTTAATTCAATTACAGTTAGAGATCTCTCCTAGTAAAAATAACAAAACAGAAGCATTTGCACCTTGCAACATTGTTATAAAATCAACCATGTTAGCTTTTGAGTTGATTCAAACTCTCAAAAATCACATTTCACCATACCTTCCTGAATATGTAATAATATTAAGGTTTACATGCAGTGACTTTGGACTAGTATGAAAATAATGCTATATAGGCATTTCTATTCACTTTAAATCATTAAATAATTAACTTAAACAAAATTAATTATGATCCAACCTTTAAATCACTTTCCCACATGTTAGAATATGTGGTGATGACATGTGTCCAGATGATACCATATTTTAAGTGGTGAATATTAAATCTTAGTTAATTTTTCAATGAGTAGAAATTACTTTTCTAAAATAAAAAGAATGAAACTAGTTGATGAAACTTGTGATGCTTGTGATGATAATAGATCATCAAATGTGTGCCTTAGAGTGCTAATTAGACTAGTTAAGTATTGTTTGGTGATTGTGTACTCCGTATGTATTTATAGACGATAGTACCGACCGAGCTTTAGAGGAGGAGGAGTTCTACCAAGAAGAAGAAGAAGAAAACTTCAACCACTGCACTGCACAAGGCAGGCCACCATTAACCATACAAGCTAACCATTGCAAGCTAGATAATCTAAGCACATGCATTAGGCATGCTTTCGTTATACCACTTTGACTGTTACTTACCCCAAGTATTATTTTCCAAGCTTTGCTTCCTTTACTTTATCAAAGTCCTTTAATTGTTTTGAAGGTAGCATAAAGAGTACAAAACTTGACCTAGTTAGATAACTTTAGATGTCATTCTATGGCAGGAGATTGATCCCATCATTTCCACCTTAGTGAACACTCTTAACTTAGTAGTTTAGAGTAGATAAAAACTTGAGTCACTTTAGATGGGAACACTTGGTGAAAATGAATTATGAAAACCTTGGAATGATGAGTCATTCTATTGAGATGTTTTGACATGTGTTGAGAAACACAAATGGTTTATGATGATGAAAATATTGAGGCATGAGCCTTAACCCTTTTACAAAACCGATGCTTAGATTCGCATGCGATACCATTCCAAATTTACCATACAACCACAATACCTGAATTGGATAAGGCTTAGCTAGAAGTTTATATGCATTAGTATTAGTTCCCTCGCGGGAGAGGTTTGAGCTGAGGCTACCTCTCAATGTTGTCCACCTATGTAGTGCCCAAGATGACAGATGGTCATGGTTGGGACGACATGCTCATAGGAGAGTTGCTTATACTAGGGTGCGTAAAGGAAATGTTATGTTTGATTATCTGCATACTAAGTATGATGATTCAGGGTTATCCCTGACAGATGTAGTGAATCTTGTGGTGAAAGTGTACCACCTCTGCAGAGTGTTAAACTATTCGAATAGCCGCGTCCGCGGTTATGGACAGTTGGAATGGCCATACTGTTTCGTTGTCAGATATTTTCAAAATAAATTATGAAAGGAATGATGAATCTTGACTTGACCACAACAGGGTTGTGACAATGACACTAGCTACCCAACTTAAGTGATTCTAGAACTTTATCTTATCTTTCTTTGCTTCTGAACTCAGCTTAGGTTTCAAACTTAACTTGATAGATAAAATTAGAGTTAACACTTTAACTTAGAACTATACTACTTGTTAGTGGTAGTTTGCGAGTACTTAAAGAGTACTCATGGCTTTTGTCCCTAGCTATTCTCATGGCCAGACTACGAAGGAGACTACCAAGATGATGGCCAGCAGGACGGCTACGATAACTATTAGTATCTGCCTTCGTCAGCATTGCCTGTGCCCCTGGAGGTGGACCCCACTGCTACGCTTATCTTTTATTCCGTTGTTTGTTGTATTAAGACTGGATCATGAGATCCTTTATTTGTGTAAGAACTTATGTATGGTTTGTAACGGATGATGTACTGTGATATCCAATCTGTTATGTCTTGCAAAAATGGTAATCCCGGGATTGCGAGGTATGGCATAACAGGCATCTGGAATTAAAAATCCGGGTGTTGACAAGTTAATAATTGTTTGTAGCCCGTTGCTTTGCGGTGCACTCGGTTGGGCTAAAGGACTATTGCTATGCCCGCTGCATCAGGGGGCTCTAGTTTATTATGATGTGTTTCCCACAAGATATTATCCCTATTCAATAATTACACATGACTATGCTTATTATTATCTTTTATTCCCTATGATGTGCAGCTGCAGGTGGATTTTCAACCCTGGCCTATCTCCATCCATTGATTCAACACATTATAAAAGTAAACTAGATTAGTCCGGTAAACTAAGGTAAAACAAAGAAAAAAAGTCTTCTAGACATGTCCTTTTTATTTCCTTTTAGCATTGCTTTCCAAGGTTCGATTAAACCTTGGTATTGTAGGGAAAAAGCTATTATACTATATCCATGAATCCAGATCGAAGGTATCACTGCATCACCTTTTGCTTCACCAGGTGCACCAATGGACGTACTTCTAGGTGGTGCTTCATCACCTCTCGAGGCACACCGGCTATGTCTGACAGTGTCGAGGCAAACAGGTACACATTCGTGCGCAGGAAGATGACGAGTGTCTGCTCCCCTTCCGCCGTGAGGTGTGCCCCAATGGTGATGGTAGCCCCTAGGATGACGGGGTTGGGTCGGACCTTTTTGGTGGGCACATGCTCCTATGAGAACAACGGCTTCTTCCCAGCCGTGCTAGGGGAGCATGTGACCCCCTACCATGAACGGGTTGTTAGCTCGTCCCCGGCGTACCTGGCCACATCCGTAGATGGGGTTGGACTCTTGCGTGCGGGGGCAGAACATCATCCAACCCTACTTCCTCCTCGGGGCCGGCGGCCGCCGCCTCCTTTCAGGCATGCTCGAGAGATCACCGAGCTTCCCCCTGATCACAACGAATCATGATAGGGCATTCGGGGCTACCCGGCATCCTGATCATGTTGTAGGCATTGTGGGTGATAGCCATGAACTTCGCCAGAGCCGTGTAGCCCAGGATGGCATTGTATGGTAGGCCGATTCGGGCGACATGAAAGTCGATGAGTTCGGTGCGGTAGTTGTCGGTTGTCCTAAACATGAAGGGGAGCAGTATCTGTCCAAGGGGCGTAGCCTCGCCTTCCTTCACACTCGAGAATAGTAGGGATGGTGACAGACGAGTCATGGGCACCTGCATCCGCCAGAATGCCTCCTCCGAGAGCATGTTCAACTCGGCTCCACCGTCGACGATAGTTTTGCCATGGTGACATTGTTAATGGTAGGGGAACATACCATGGGTATGGTGCCCACCGAGCGGGTGGACTCGAGGTGGTCATTGATACTGAAGGATACTGGCTATTGTGTCCACTCGAGCCGGGCAGCGGTAGAACTGGGCCTTGCCAACGCCAGCTCACGTGAGAGCTGCTTGAAGTGCCTCCCCAAGATGGCAGCTTGGGAGACTCCTAAGAGGCACGCTACAGCGCCCAACGCGCCTCGGTGCGGTGCGGTGCAGCAACCCTATGGTCCCAGCGCTGGCCCCTGGGCCTGGTCACCAGTTGGGACCGGGCCGTATCCTCTGAAATGGCAGGGACGTGGCAGAGCAACCTCCGCGCTTCGAGTAGCATGTTCTCCCGCGTCGTGGCACCCGAGGAGGTCTGCTACTAGGACCCGCATCGGGGCTTGAGGAAGACCTCTGAAACCCGCCTCAGCCCCCTACCTAGCACGCCAAATGTTCGAGAAAGTGTCCCATGAAGGAAAGAGGGGTCCAACAAGCCCTGACTTCAAGAGGGGGCTGAACACGCGTTTCGAGCTTCTCAGCGATAGCGGAGATAGCAGCAAACGAGCACGACAGAGAGGTTGACACAAGGGTTTTGTACCTAGGTTCGGGACCATCATGAGGAGGTAAATCCCCTACTCTTGCTTGGTTTTATTTCTCACGGTGCTTCGTGAGGGTACAAAGGTATGTCAATGTCTAGGGTTACAGATTGCTGGGATCGACCCATTCTAAGGTAGGAGAACGTCTCCTTATATAGGGGCGACGGGCCTCTTCCCCCAAATGTTTGGCGGGAAGGGTCACCAAAATACTGCCCTTCGGTGTCTTGGTCTACCGGAGGATTTTGCATGGACTTAGCTTATGCCGCCTTGGAGATGCGTGTCCTCCTTGTGTCTTTGGTCATGGATGACGTCCGTCCTAGGGGCATGTCGGCTTCTGGCACCTTGCCCTGAAATGTAGGTACATCACCTTAGCTACCGAGACCTTTACCGGAGGCACCTTTGACCACACAGGACCCCTTGGATAGTACCGGGTCATCATCCGATGCTACCGCCAAGGTTGCCTTCTTCCACTAGCAAGTGCGCATTCCCTAACCCTCCTGAGGGCCACCGCTTGTCCATACCGCCCGGAGGAGTATATCTTGCACGCACTCCACCCTCTAGAGGGTTCCCTGGAAACGCTCGCTGGAGATCATCAGTAAGGTTCCCCTTGGCCCTCACGAGGCACCCAGATGATTCGTCCATAGGCCCAGCTGATTAGGGACTCGGGTTACCCGCGGTTCCCTTGGTCCAACATGTACAAAGAGCAACAGTATGCCCCCCCATTTGTTTGAATGTTAAAGTCCACTGGTTTGATGCCATTTCCTCTAGTTTTTTGTTTGAGGCACTATCTGAGTTGGTGGATGATTAGAGCAAGGTCAGATTTGCAATGTGATCCAATATAACAAAACCAAAAATATAATAATTAACCGTGCACTTCAAATCTATCCACGTGTATGTCTATTTGAATATGAGGCACATGACGGTACAATTGTTCTTTCAGGCAGTCAATAAAAAAGTTGAAACAATTTGACTGTATTTTCACTATTGTTTCATCATTCCTCTGAAATGATTTTGGTAATCTATTTTCACTATTGTTTCTTTTCTAGTTTGATTGAGGAACTATAATATTTTTCCAATGATTACAACAATTCAACCTACCTATGTTTCTGATCCAACTGCACATTGAGTAGGCTAGTTAATATCAGCCATATTGTTTAAATACCTATTTCTATTTTTCTGGTAAATGCTTTTCTATCAGTTTAAGAATCTTTAGGCAGGGCATGCACTTATTTTTTGACTCTATTTGCTAAATTTCCATTGTCTTGTTCCTAGCTAGTTAAAATCTCAGTTGCTGGTTTCATTACATTCATAATTGGCGCACTCTAGTTTGTTCAGTCTTCATGAGGTCCTTGGGTTGAGTTCTTACATTGCTATATCAGAAAAAATAATATTTTGTAATTATTTGAGAATGAACATGGTTGTTATGTTCCTTGGTATGATGTTGTAACTTCTTCTATCTTAGTTTTAGCCTTCATCAAGTAGAGCAACCATTTCACAGAGTAGAAGTGACAGTCGCACACGCTCTCATACCTCTATGAAGTCGACTCTTCTAGTTATTCTAGAAGAAAGAGATGTACGAGTCCCTGCTACTATTAATTGCTTTCTTCCTTTTATCAAAAGGATTGATTTTAAATTCTTTGGTTTTCTTTTCCTTATTAATGATGTTATAAGACGGTTTTTTGTTTGAGGTTGAAAATATAAATATGAAGGAAGAACATAAAACAACTACGTCAAGTGTAGCTCTCTTTTCACAGAGCAGTAGTGATAGCATGCATTGCTCATGTAGGTACATGATGTCAACTGTTCCATATATTCCATCAGAAAGAATTTTGGGTGTTGCGCTCTAAGATGCACTTGATATAAGTTGGACAAGAAGCCAACAAAACAAATGTAGTAGTCTCAATAGCACGGTAGGAGATATCTGAGTTGAAAAACAGGCAAGCTCTAATGGAGAATCTACGTAGTAATCTCCTCAGTAGATCATGTGGTAAGCCCACTTTTACATGTGTGGAGATCCGAGCTCCCTAAAAGTAACATTTTTTAAATGGTGATTATGTTGTTTATTAGTTGTGTTGTACTCTGATGATGTTGTCCAAGCTACAAAATTTTGGAGGACTGTAATAATTTACTAATTTTCCAGTTATAATTTTGTTTCCGTATTTGCATAATTCATTTGGTATTCTAGATAATCTGGTGGTGTTTGTTTATCCAGTATAATGGGCCATCAATGGCCCTAACCTACATAGGCTTAAATAGTAGCAGGCCCACAAATGTAAATGGCTCTATTTTAGACTATATTCTATGAACTGTAACCGTCCATTAGTAGGTCTAAATAGTAACGAACCTGAAAGTTAATTGGCCATAGTTGGGCTTCAAAATTATGGACTTCCATGAACGTATGCTGGTCGAAATAGTAAAGGGCCAAAAAATTATTAGGTCGTAGTTGGGCTGCAAAGTGATGCGCTCCAAGTTAAAAGCACACACTATCGAATAATAATAAACCTTCTCGCGAATGGGCCTATGGTGGGCTACCAACCATGGGCTTTATGAATAGTGTATGGCCTAAAGCAAGCTTTAACAGTGTTGGATCAACGTGCCACGGGCCTCTAATGGGCCACAGGGTGGTGGACCAAGTTGGGCCTTAGGTAGGATGAAACAGTAATGGACTAGAAAGTTAATAGGCTGCAGCTAGGCTACAAAGTGATGGGACCCATCAATCAGCGTGGGCCTTAGAGCAGGCCGTAATAGTGATGGGCTTCTTCTTATTGGGCTTGTCTGATGGGCCGGCCCACTTTATGGTTGGCTGGGCCTTGGCTTCCACCATGGTTTTGTGAACGTTAATGGTGGTAACCGGCTATAAATAACATTTTCCACGTGGCATTTTACATGACGTCAGCAGCCAACGGGTTAGCAAAATCGACCTACCATGGCACGATTTTCCAAGGTTGAAGGGTGTGATCTGCCACGGTCAAAAAAACACGGTAGATCTTTTGGTTACGGGGCTTTTACCACAGATGTCACCCGTCGTAGAAGACTTTTCCACCACGAAAAATGGTCCTTCAAACATGAAAACCGTCCATTGGAAAAGACAACTTTTCTCGTAGTGAATCACCATGGTTCCAAATGATGAAAAGGAACTTGTAGCTCAACGTACTGTTACTGGTTATAGAATGTGCATTAATTTCAGGAAGATAAACAAAGATACTCGTAAATATCAGTATCCTTTACCATTCATTGATCAAATGATAGAAACATTATCTAAACACTCACACTTTTGTTATCTAGATGGTTATTCAGGTTTCTCCCAGATTCTAGTGCACAAAGATGATCAGGAAAAGACAACCTTCACATGTCCCTTCGATAATTTTTCTTATAGGAGAATGCCATTCGGTTTGAGCAATGATCTTACAACTTCTCAAAGATGAATGAATGCTACATTTGCTGATTATATTGAGAAAATTATGGAAGCATTCATGGATTACTTTTCTGTGTATGGTACCTCTTTTGATAATCGCTTGGTCAATCTTAACAAAATTTTGCAGTGTTGTGAGGACCAACATCTAGTCCTAAACTAAGAGAAGTGTCATTTCATTGTGACAGAAGGTGTTGTTCTTGGACATGGAGTTTCAGTAAGAGGCATTGAAGTGGACCACACCAAAATAAAATCCAAGAGAAGCTACCATATCCGAAGGATATCAAAGGTATAAGAAGTTTTCTTGGATATGCAGGTTTTTATAGAAGAGTTATCAAAGACTACTCCAAAATATCAAAGCCTCTAACTAACCTTTTTTTAAAGATGCTCCATTCTATTTTAATGATGATTTCATATAGTCTTTTAATATCTTAAAGAATGCTTTGATAAGTGCTCCTATAATTCAACCCCTTAATTGGAATTTTCCATTTGAAATCATGTGTGATTCTAGTGATTATGTTGTAGGTGTTGTTTTAGGCTAAAGAGTTGATAAGAAACTGAATTTCATATATTATGCTAGAAAAACTCTTTATGGTGCCCAGAGAAACTATGCTACTACTGAAAAACAATTTTTAGCTATAATCTTTGCATGTGATAAGTTTAGACCTTATATTGTAGACTCTAAAATCATAGTACACTCTGATCATTCTCCTATTAAATATCTTATGAACAAGAAAGACGCTAATACTAGACTTATTAGATGGGTTATCTTGCTACAAGAATTCGGCTTGCACATTCTTGATAGGAAAGGTGAGGATAATCCAGTAGATGATCACTTATTTATAATGGAAAACATTCCAGTAGATCCTATTCCTGTTAATAATAGCTTTGTTAATGATTAACTAGCAAAAATTAATGTATCTAGTGCCAGAGTCGCCCTCCTCATGGTTTGCTGATTATGCTAGCTTCATCGTTGGGAAAGTTATTCCACCACCCTTCACCTCCCAACAAAGAAAGAAATTATTTTATGATCTTAGACATTACTTTTGGGATGATCCATTTCTTTATAAGAAAATTGTAGATGGTATTAGTAGACATTTTGTGCCTGAATTTGAGCAGCGGGATATCATAAGAGACTGTCATGATAGTCCTTATGGAGGACATCACGTAGGAGACCGCACATTTGCAAAGGTATTACAATCTATTTTTTAGTGGCCTACTTTATTTAAAGATTATGCTAACTATGTTAAATCTTGTGAGAAATGTCAACATGTTCAAAACATTGGTAATATAAATGAAATGCCTATGAACTATTCACTGCCTCTTGAACCATTGGATGTATGGGGATTTGACATTATGGGACCGTTTCTATCATCGAAAACAAAGCACACTCAAATCTTGGTTGAAGTGGACTATGTTACAGAGTGGATAGAAGAAATTCCAACAAAAAGTTCAGATCATTCTACAACAATGAAGATGCTTAAGGATATCATCTTTCCCAGGTTTGGAGTACCTAGATTTTAATTATTGATGGTGGTTCTCACTTTATACATGGAGTCTTTATAAAAACTTTAGCTAAGTATGGTGTCAATAATAGGGTAGCATCCCCATATCACCCTCAAACTAGTGGTCAAGTTGAACTAAGTAATAGGTAAATCAAACTCATTTTAGAAAAGATAGTGAATAGAGCTAGATCTAATTGGCCAACCAAAATCAATGATGCTTTGTTGGCTTATATAAATGATTTTAAAAATCCTATATGTATGTCTCCTTATAAAATGGTTTATGGTAAAGCATGTCACCTCCCCATAGAATTATAACATAAAGCTAGATGGGTTGTTAAACAACTCAACTTTGACTTCAAAATTCCTAGAGAGAAAATAATTCTAGACGTCATGTTAGATGAATGGATGAATGAAGCTTATGAATGTTCTAGGTTATTTAAAGAAAAAGTGAAGATTTGGCATGATAGAAAAATAAAGAGAAAGGAATTGAAAGTAGGAGATCAAGTATTATTGTTCAGCTCTCGTTTCATGTTTTCTGCAGCGAAGTTAACATCAAAGTGGCAAGGTCCATTAGCTGTGCAGGAGGTGTATCGCTCTGGAGCCATCCGTCTTCATGGAGACTACAAAGGTTAACCTCAAGTAGTTAATGGAAGTCGTATTAAACATTATATTGCAGGACAAAAATTCATTAGAAAGGTGGAAGAGTTACATCTCCGGAGTCCAGAGGCCAGAATCGTAAAGAAATATCCCCTGCCATATATCATAAATCAATAAAAGTTAAGTTTTAGGTGCGTAGTGATCTCAGAATATCTACATATTTTAGGTAAGTCATTATTTTTGGAAACTTAAAGCATGTAGTGAAAGATTTGAACGAAACAGAGTCCTGAAGAGTATCTACATACTTTAGGTAAGTCATTATTTTTGGAAAATTAAAGCATGCAGCGAAAAAATTGGACGAAATAGAGTCCTTAAGAGGGAAAGAGGACAAGTGGTGCACCCACCCTTGCTGGGCATGCCACCCATACTCTTACGCTTGTTTTACATCTATTTTTCCCTGATTTCCTCCCAAAAGTATCGTCTTACCCTAAAACCTGTCATATACAATCTAATATCAC
The DNA here is from genome assembly GCA_910589775.1 of Avena eriantha. Lineage (NCBI taxonomy): Eukaryota > Viridiplantae > Streptophyta > Magnoliopsida > Poales > Poaceae > Avena > Avena eriantha. The sequence continues at coordinate 341,828,162 of OU342742.1, read as the reverse complement.
ATCGAGTCTTTCCGAGCGAACTTTGTTTTCCTGCTCTATCTCCTCTTAGTTTTTAGCCATGGCAAGCTCTAAATCCAATCTAGGAGGAGATGATTCTGAGAAGAAGGGCGTGGTGAATCACTAGCTTAACTCCGTAATGGCTCCCCTAAAGACCTTGACCTTCACGGAAGGAGTGCTTCTCGTGGAGAAGGTGAAGGCTCCCAAGACTAAGGGCACCATGGAACAAAGGATGCAGGTCTTGGAGGACACTGCTTTCAAGTATGGAATGGTGGTTGAGCGTAGCCTTGATGCTCACCGCTTCATGAATCTTGATCTAGAATAAAACATTAAATCATATGAGGCAAGGATCAAAGATCTGGAGGAGAAGTATTTGCACGCCCTCACACAGCTAGAGAAGTTCCATGCCCTGATGTGGGATTCGTAGAACCAGAACTCTGAGTATGAAGATCGCTTCAAGAAGATCGCTGAAGCTTCTTCCACCAAGTTCAACGATCCATCATTGTCCTCCTATAATGGGAGGCCCTATCCTTGGAAGCTCAAGGAGTGGGACTCCCATTATGAGGAAAACGATGCCAAGGAGGAAGATCCAGCGACAAAACTCTAAGCTTGGGGGAGTTTCACCTAGTCTTTTATTCTTTTTGGTTTATTGTATTGCTTTTATTCATGATATTTAGGTTTGTTTATGCTTTTACCTATTAGGTATTGATTTTCTCATGGCTTGAAAATCTCTTAGAGCATTATCATGTATCCTTGGTCGGCTGGTTTTTGAATAAAATATGAAGTATGGTGTGATCCTTGATTCTCTAGTTTGGAGATTTATGGGTAACACTCATATAGATGTGTGCTCATATATAGAAGTTTCGGTTACATCTTGTATTGAATTAGATTATATTAAGTGTCTTGGACAAGTATACAAACTTTTCAAATAACAAAACTTGCAACAAAGGAAATATCCATGCATGTAATGTTTACAACAATATATAAAATAAAAATACCTTGAATTTGTAGTAGAGATATGGTTTTGTAGAACAAATAGTTAGGAAGATTTGATGATAAGGGGACCTGATATACTCTTGTTCTATTAGTAATCAACGAGTAAACCGAGGGTCATGGATATTTCAATACATATGCTCTATGTAAAAGTGTATGAAAGGCAGGCACCCGAGGATTCGGTTAGCCATGGAAAGTGAAAGGAAAAGGTTGAGTCGACCATATGACATGATTGAAATATCCATGAATAAGTTTTTTACTGGTTACTAGGAGACAAGACCGTTAACTAATGCCATTTAAAAAGTGGTGAAAGTTTTTGACAAAGTCAAACTTTATGTCTATCTTATTGTTTAATAACTCTCTTATTTTAACTAGTTGTTCTATCAGAGTTTATCTTCATTGCAAAGGCAAGAGTTAAATCAAAGATATCAAGGTAAAAAACCATGCAATCTAATATTAGCAAGGATAAAAGAAAAATGTGAGACTTGTTCAATTGTCCAACATATAGTGGTTAGTTTTTTTAAAAAGCAAGGGGTAGTTGCTAGAACTCCTATCTATGTAGCCCACATTTGTATGATTGTTAGTCTATATATCTTTTAAGACAAGTGAATATTCATAAGTTAATGATGCCATGCTCGTATTTTATTATCAACCATAAGCTCACCGCTACATGATATGATCTATTCGCTTATTTACTCGAGGACGAGCAAATGTTTAAGCTTGGCAGAGTTGATACATCCATCCCCAAGATTGAATATGTATCAATAAACTAAAAATTTCATGCACGCATTTTACATACATCAACATCCCCAAGCTTAAACTATACTCGTCCTCGAGTATAAAGGTGATAAAACTAAACATTGAGTTTGGAGTTTGTTGTTATCTTGGATATTATTTATAATATTTATTGCTACACAAAGTTAAATGTTTCATCATTTAAAGAATATCAACAAGCAAGTGAGTTGTAAAGTGATATCTATTATGCTCTACATCTATGTTTAACAATAAGTCACTTTGTATAAAGACAAATGTAAGTAATATGGACAACTAAGCATGTAAGGCATCTTATGCGGTCTTAGAAACTTCCTTTGATTTTTTTCTTTTTTGGACACTTGAACTAATAGAAAGTAAGAAATGAACATATGTGATAGCTCTGAAAAAATTAAAGATTATCATAAAATAAAGTTTGGGATATGTAGCTTATGTCAATGGTAATTATGAGAATGGGTCTCCAAGTAATCTAACCTGACGACAAGTATGTTTTATTTGATTAACCCCTTACAACTTGAATGCCTCGTGCCCATTGACCACAAGTACCCAGTCCTCGTGCTATTCAACTTTAAAATCCAAAGTGTTCGTCTCATATGCATACAGTTCCAAATGAGAGATTCAACTGAGGTACGTCATGTCCCTTTGTATGAGGAGTTACCCTTTGTGAGAAGGGGCTATCCATATTCAGATGACAAGAAAAACTGACAAATGAACCCCTCGTCATTTCTTCTTATTTACCATTTTCATAGCTTTTTATTAGAATGCTTCATAGAATGTCCATGCTGTAAATTTCAACCATGATGCATAGCATGGCTTAAGTTAGCAGCCTAGGATTCTTTATGACGCATATGCATACTCAAAATAATTGTTCATCTCCCTCATTATTTCACAAAGATAGGTATCCACAACAAAAACAACATGACATCAAGAATAATAGTCCAATGTTTGAAAGTGTTCCCCATGATAGCATGGTTCTGCTAAAAATCAACTCATACGTTGTTAATCACATAACTTACATAATTTCAATAATAATGGATTAATGGTAGTACCCCCACATCTTAATTTCCTATGAGCTTTAAACTACACAAAAGGGATGATTTTGAAACATTCAAAGGTGTCAGAATGACCACGGCAGTCGCTACCCAGGGTAGCGATTGAGTTGAGGGCCATCTGCGGTGCGCGATTGAGGAGACTTAGGGTTTTACCCAGGATCAGCACCCGTAGGGTCAAAGGCTGATACGTCCATTTTGTATCACTATTCTATGTCTTAATTCACTATTATTCATTGATATATTTTGTATTGAGAGGTGATACTTATGTTATTTCATCTATTTTTGCATGGTTGATGACTTTTGGAGCATGGACCGCTGCAGTCAGGATTCTCATGGAAAAGGTGCTATTTGGAGGCAAAATTCGCGAAGATCAGAAAATCCGGGAACATATACGGAAAATTCTATTTTTCCATAAGACTCAGGATGCCAGAAGATGGAGTGGAGGTGGGCCACAGGGGGCCCACACCACCCCATGGCGCGGGCAGGCCTAGGCCGCGCCTGGGAGTGGTGTGGTCGCCCTGGCCCACTCCAGCCTCTCTCCTCTGGCGTATATCATCCCCACGAAACCCTAAGACTCGGGGAGCGACCACAGAAAGATTCCGCCGCCTCTGCGAGGCAAAAAACACCGAGAGAGAAAGATCTCTCCGGCAGACAGATTTTTGCCAGGGGAATTCCTTCCCGGAGAGGGAAGATCCTCGCCATCAACACCATCATCAAGCTGGACTTCATCGGGATCATCATCACGATCATCACCATCATCACCACCATCACCACCCTCATCACCATCTCCATATTACTGTAACAATTGCGTTGAATCTTGCATACTTCATAGGGGAAACTTTCCCGGTGTTGATTACTCTTTGTAGTTGATGCTGTTGAGTGAACCATTGAATTATTGTTTATGTTTAGATTGTTATACATCATTATTACATCTCTGATCATGATCCATATGATGTCTTGTGAGTAGTTCGTTTTGTTCTTGAGGACATGGGAGAAGTCTTGTTGTTAGTAGTGGAGTTGCGTTGAGAAATATTCAATAGATTGTTATTTAAGTTGTGGTGTACTTCTTCTAGTGGTGTCATGTGAACGTCGACTACATGAGACTTCACCTATATGGGCCTAGGGGAATGCATTTTGTATTTGGCTACTAATCGTAGGGGTTGCCAGAGTGAAAGAAACCTGAACCCTCGTTAGGAAACCATTCCACAAGGGACGTAAGGGTCTTAGAGTTTAAAGTTGTGGTTAGGTTTCTACCTTAATTACTTTCTTGTACTTACGGATGTTTGTAAGGGGTATAATCACAAGTATGTATTAGTCTTGGATGGGGCGGTACATTAGCACAGGTTCACCCACACAACACTTAGCAAGCTAGAGAAGATTAATTGACTATATGAAGCGAAAGCACTTGACAGTCTTCCCATGTGTCCTCGAGAACGTTTGGTCATTGATACAAATACAACCGGCTTGTCCTTTGCTGCATAAAGGATTGGGACACTCGCTGCATTTATTCCTACTGTCTTTTATTTACTCGTACTTTGTTTACTTGCTTTATCAAAAACCCCTAAAAATCCGTTTGCTAAGTATTTGCAGAGAATTCCTGATCCATACCGCTAGCCATCACCTTATGCTTCTCGTTGGGTTCGGCACTCTTACTTATCGGAAATACTGCGATACACCCCCTTACTTGTGGGTCATCAAGACTATTTTCTGGCGCCGTTGCCGGGGAGTGAAGCGCTATTGGAGAGTGGAACTGGTAAAGGAAACTTCTACTGTGAGTATTGTTTACTTCTGCTAGTTGCTTTATTTTCATTATGGATAATTCACTGAGTTTCTTATTTGGTAATGCTACTACCACTGCTAAGGTAGTAGATAAGCCACCACCTGCTCAGAAAGATGTTTTCAAAATACCTATAAGAATTATTGATCGTGTTATGGATACTACTATGTTGGGGATGGAACTGTCCATCCCGGTGATCATTTACTCATTATGCACGAATTATGCGGGTTGTTCAAGTGTGCAGGTATTACTACAGATCAAGTTAAGAAGAAGTTATTCTCATTATCACTGAAAGGAAGAGCTGAGGAATGGTATAAGCTGCTGAAGAATGGTCAAGCTCTGGAATGGGAGGAAATAGTGCCTCTCTTTTATTCAAAGTTTTATCCTCCTAGTGAGATTCATAAAGATCGGAATCAAATATACAACTTTTGGCCTCTTGATGGAGAGAGTACAGCTCAAGCTTGGGGGAGATTGAAGTTACTAATGCTCAAATGTCCCATTCATGAGCTCCCCAACAATATTATTATCAACAACTTTTATGCAAGGCTCCCTCTACATGACAAGGATTTATTGGATGCTTCTTGTGCTAGGTCTCACTCGCATGGAAGAAGAAGCTAAATGGGACCTTCTAGATCGTATTCAAGACAATGCTGAAGCTTGGGAGAATGACAAAGGTAGAAAGTCAGGTATAAATTATGATTATGAATGCATTGAATCTTTTATGGGAACTGATGACTTTCAAAATATTAGTAATATTTATGGTCTTGACTTGCAAGTTATTGCGAATTGCTTTAGAGCTTTTGCTTCCTATATCGAAATTCCAAAAAGGGGATGGAACAAATACCATGCACCTTATAAAGATATTGTTGACTATGCTCCTATTGGAAGTGCTGAGTATTGCATTATTGATCCCATCTTACCCGAACCTTATATCGAGAAGATTCCCTTCCCCGAAAAGGTAAAGGACCATCCTATGATAACTAACATAATCACCAAAAGTGAAAAAAGAACTGTAAAACCTGATGAACAAATAAACATAGAACATGTGGTAGCAATTGTGAAAGACCTTGTCACTAAAAGTGTAGAAGATGGGCACATAGTCTTTTGTGAGGATGCTTCTAATATTGTTTCACATCCCAATAGAATTAAAAAGGCTAGTGTTCTTGTGCTTTCTGTTAGAATTGGTGATCATTGCTATTATGGTTTGTGTGATATTGGTGCAAGTTCTAGTGCTATTCCTTATGAGGTTTACAGAGAAATTATGCATGAAATCAGTCCTTGCGAGTTGGAAGAGATTGATGTGGTTATTCACCTTGCTAATAGAGAGACCATCTCTCTAATTGGTATTGTACGAGACGTGGAAGTTCTTTGTGGTAAGATTAAGTACCCTGCTGATTTTCTAGTACTTGGTTCGACTGCTAGTAAAACCTATCATATCATTTTTGGTAGACCTTTCTTGAGTACTTGTGGAGCTATTATTGATTGCAAGAGGGAGAAAATCTTGACTAAGTTTGATGGGGAATCCTATGAGTTTAGTTTTTCGAAATTTGCTAAAGAACCTTGCGAAGAGGAAACAAGTAATGAGGATTTTAGGGTTGAACAACTTGCTTCTATTTCTCTTGCTCCTAACAATGCTCTGCAGCAATTTATGGAAGATCGTGAAAGTGAAATCTTCATGGAAGAAAGAGAATGAGATTGACAGGATCCTCCGTGATCAACCTAAGATGCTTAAGCATGACTTGCCTATGGAAGACTTGGGTACCACGATGCCACCTAAAAAGGATCAGGTTTTCAATCTAAAACCTCTCCCTAATGATCTTAAATACGCTTTTATTGATCATAAAAAGATTTATCTTGTTATTATTAGCGCTAAACTTTCAGGGGAGGAAGAAGAAAGATTATTGGAAGTTTTGAGGAAACACCGAGGAGCTATGGGTTATACTATGGATGATTTGAAAGGGATTTCACCTACTATATGTCAGCATTCTATCAACATAGAACCATATGCGAAGCCAGTAGTGGAGCACCAACGACGTTTAAATCCTAAGATGAAGGAAGTGGTAAGGAATGAGGTATTGAAACTCCTTGATGCTGGTATTATTTACCCTATTGCTGATAGTGAATGGGTTAGCCCTGTTCGTTGTGTTCCTAAAAAGGGAGGCATTACCATTGTCCCTAATGATAATGATGAGCTTATTCCTCGAATAATAGTGGTAGGCTATAGGATGTGCATCGATTTTAGGAAAGTCAATAAAGTTACTAAGAAAGACCACTGCCCGCTTCCTTTTATTGATCAAATGTTGGAAAGGTTGTCTAAAAAGACCCATTTTTGTTTTCTAGATGGTTATTCTGGTTTCTCTCAAATTGCTGTTAAACAACAAGATCAAGAAAAAACTACTTTTACTTGCCCTTATGGAACTTATGCTTATAGACGTATGCCTTTTAGTTTATGTAATGCTCCTGCTACTTTCCAAAGGTGCATGTCTGCTATCTTTCATGGTTTTTGTGAAGATATTGTAGAAGTGTTCATGGATGACTTTTCTGTCTATGGAATTTCTTTTGATAATTGTCTGCACAACCTTGATAAAGTTTTGCAGAGATGTGAAGAAACTAATCTTGTTCTTAATTGGGAGAAATGCCACTTCATGGTCAATGAAGGGATTGTTCTTGGGCATAAAGTTTCTGAAAGAGGCATAGAGGTCGATAGAGCTAAGGTTGAGGCAATTGAGAAGATGCCATGTCCAAGAGACGTCAAAGGTATTCATAGTATCCTTGGCCATGCGGGTTTCTATAGGAGGTTTATTAAAGACTTCTCTAGGATATCAAAACCTCTCACTAATATTCTTCAAAAAGATGTACCTTTTGTTTTTGATGATGATTGTAGGTAAGCTTTTGAAACTCTTAAGAAGGCTTTAACTACAGCCCCCATTGGTCAACCACCTGATTGGAGTTTACCCTTTGAAATAATGCGTGATGCTAGTGATTTTGCTGTAGGGGCTGTCCTTGGGCAACGAATTGATAAAAAGTTAAACGTTATCCATTATGCTAGTAAGACTCTAGACGCTGCTCAAAGGAATTATGCCACTACTGAAAAGGAATTTCTAGCTGTTGTTTTTGCCTGTGATAAGTTTAGGCATTATATTGTGGACTCAAAAGTAACCATTCATACAGATCATGCTGCTATTAAATATCTTATGACAAAAAAGGACGCTAAGCCTAGGCTTATTAGATGGGTGCTACTTTTACAAGAGTTTGATCTACACACAGTAGATAGGAAAGGTGCTGAAAATCCTGTAGCTGATAATTTATCTCGTTTGGAAAACATCTCTTTTGATCCTATGCCTGTTAATGATAGTTTCCCAAATGAAAAGTTAGCTGCAGTAGGGGTGAGCTCACGAGGAAACCCTTGGTATGCTGATTATGCTAACTTTATTGTCTCCAAGTATTTGCCTCCAACTTTTACAGCTCAGCAAAGAAGAAAGTTCTTTTATGATTTGAGGCACTATTTTTGGGATGACCCACACTTATACAAATAAGGAGTTGATGGTATTATGCGAAGATGTGTTCCAGAATATGAGCAAAAAGAGATATTGTGTAAATGTCATGGTAGCGCCTATGGAGGACATCATGCAGGGGATAGAACTACACAAAAGGTACTACAATCAGGTTTCTACTGGCCTACTCTTTTTAAAGATGCAAGAAAATTTGTTTTATCTTGTGATGAATGTCAGTGTGTTGGTAATATTTCTAGATGCAATGAAATGCCTATGAACTACTCTCTAGTTATTGAACCTTTTGATTGTTGGGGATTCAACTTTATGGGTCCTTTCCCTCCTTCGAAGGGTTACACTCATATTCTTGTCACTGTTGATTATGTTACTAAGTGGGTAGAAGCCATTCCTATGAAAAGTGCTAACGGGGAAACCTCTCTAAAAATGCTTAAGGACGTTATCTTTCCTAGGTTTGGAGTGCCTAGGTATCTCATGACTGATGGGGGTTCTCATTTCATTCATGGCGGTTTTAGGAAGACCCTCGCTAAATATGATGTTAATCATAGAATTGCTTCAGCTTATCACCCCCAAACTAGCGGGCAAGTAGAGTTATCAAATAGAGAAATTAAATCTATCTTGCAAAAGACTGTCAATAGGTCTAGAAAAAACTGGGCTAAGAAGTTGATTGATGCTTTATGGGCTTATAGAACTGCTTACAAGAATCCTATGAGAATGTCCCCTTATAAAATGGTTTATGGGAAAGTTTGCCACCTACCCTTAGAATTAGAACATAAAGCTTACTGGGCGGTGAAATAACTAAATAGAGATTGTAAGCTCACTGGTGAGAAAAGATTATTTGACTTAAGTTCTTTAGATGAATGGAGGAGTGAAGCCTATGAGAATGCCAGGCTCTTTAAGGAAAAAGCTAAAGGTGGCATGACAAGTGAATACTTAAGAGAGAGTTTCATGTTGGTGAGAAAGTTCTATTGTATAGGTCTCGTCTCAGATTTTTTGTAGGTAAGCTACTATCAAAATGGGAAGGACCTTTTATCATTGAAGAAGTATACCATTCAGGAGCAATAAAATTTCCTCTCTAAAAGATAATACTACACAAGTAGTGAATGGACAACGACTCAAACACTATATTGCTGGAGATTCTTACAATGAAGATGTAGATGCCCTTCAAGATATAACTCCAGAGAAATTCATTGAGGACCAAATTCAGAGACCTGCAGAGTCCATTTCCAACTAGGTAACAGTTCTGGTAAGAAAAGTTCTGCAAAAATACAATCCAATTATATTTTTGCAGTTTTTAGCCAATATGGAAAGCTACACAGCGAAAAAGGGACGGAACCGGAGCCGGGGTGGCTCACACCACCCCATGGCACGGGCCCACCCCTGGCCGCGCCACCAGGCGGTGAGGCCACCCAGGACTCTGCCTCTGACTCGTTTTCTCCCAGTACCTTCCTTTTGATATGAAAATTCGTAATATATAACCCCCGGGATCCCCCGAGGTCTGTATATCGTATTTTCGTCGTGTTTTTGTTTCGATCTGTTTCTGCCAGGTAGAATCCCAGATTTGGAGCCACAATGTCTTCCTCTGGATCATCTAAGGGAGATTCTTTAGAGGATATCATCAACCCATCCATGAGAGAATTGAAGATTCATCCCAAGGAGTTGTTGCTCGAAGGTGGGGAGGTCCGGATTAAGGAGGTTCAAGGCCCTAAAGGTGAAGGAAGTCTGGAGGACAGGATGGAAGCACTGGAGCAAGAAGACTTTAGGTATAGGAAGATGGCGGAGCGCGAAGTGGACATCATCCACAAGATTTGTTCCGAACTCATCGCCGAGGACCAAAAGGAGACTGCTGAACTCAAAGACGAAGTCCTTTCACTTCGCCAAACAACCAACGAACTGCAAGCATAGTTTTATGACGTTCAAAATCAAAACTGTGAGTATGAGGCTAGATTTAAACGCATAAGTGCTGCTGCAAGTTTCAGGATGTTGGAAACCACGATGTCCTTTGTTGATGGGAAGCCTTTACCCTAGAAGACGGACGAAGATGAGAGGATACCACCACCACCGAAGGAGTAATTTGTCATCAGGTTTGGCATCCCCTTGGTTTGTTCCAAGCTTGGGGGAGTGTCGCGGTATCATATCACTATCTTCTATCTTTTTACCTTTTTAGTAGAGTCATATCATGAATAGAGGAGTTATTATGTAGTATGGTTTGCATTATGGAAGTGTCCCCTCTCTCGTTAGATATGTATCCCTTGGTGTGAGTTTCCGTTATGGAATATTAATGAGAAGTTCTATCATCCACTCTTTTGCATAGCTTATGTTAGTTTTCAATTTGTGGTTATATGATTGATCTTGTTGTTAGTATTGGTAGCACTCTAGGATCATTGAGTTAATTTGGTTGGTTTTGGCAAACCTGGCTCAGTTAGTAGCAACACCTTTTTGAGAGTTGAAAAGAAAAAGATAGAAGTACTCTAAAGAAAAATAATTTCATCATCTTTCTTTCTTGATTTTCTCATAAGTCTAGTATTCTCTAGTTAAGGTCTTTTGTGCTTCCAAGGAAGATTGAATGTTTGTCTTTATCATTTGTATGTTTGGTTGTTTCCCTCAACTCTTGTACTTGCTACCCAACCTTGCTAGCCAAAAACCTGTACTGAGAGGGTATTCTTCTCGTGCATCCACCTCCTTTAAACCAAAACCTTTGCCATTTGTGTCCACCATACCTACCTAGTAGCATTATTGCTATTCCAAGTAAATTCTTGTTTTATCTACCTCCCAAATTAAACTTGTTATGAGAAAATTAGTGATTAAAGCTCTCATGAACTTGATGGCACACTTTACTTTCTTGCATTTAATAAACTTGAACCATTGGGTCCTTCTTTGTTGCGTATATGCTTGCGCTTTATGAGTTGAAGTTAGCCGAACCATGTATCATGGGGACCGCTTTCAACACTTCACTTGGTACTTTGTACCTAGTTGATATCATGTTCTTTTGCTTATGGATCCCGGCGGTGTGAAATAAAAGTGGAACTTGTAAGATCATGGAGTTTATATGTGTGTTAGAGAAACGCCTAGGCCGCTAGCCTAAGCCATGCGTAATCATGGTGGAAACTTGCAGCATAACTATAGTGAGCATTCTATGAAGCATCCTCAATAAAAACCTATGCAAATAGCAAATAAAAAGATTGCTGAGATGCTCACTGTCTGCTTGCCTTGTCATTTTGATTATGGGATAGCTCCTGTGTCATGTGCAAGGGGTACCCCTTTGGCGGTTCTCAATGATACGCATGTCTTTACAATGACAAGAGCTTGCTCGTGACTGAAGTTGAGTAGCATGAGGATCGGTACTCATAAGTAAGGGGCTTGAGATTTCAATTTATAACTTGTCAAGCATATCCTCTTAGTTGTGTCACTTTAACCTTAATCACAAAAAGATGCCTATGATAGGGGCAATGAGAGCTGAAAGCTAGTAAGTATCATAATTTTTGGGAGCACTTTATGAGACTTGAAATCCCTACTTCCCTCTGCGAAGGGCCTTTCTTTTACTTTGCAGTTGAGTCAGTAAACCTATTCCCTTCTATCTCAGCAAGTATTTTGAGTTGATGTGTTTCATTCATTCATATGATGATTTATGCATTCATGTTTCTTATGTTCCTTCTTTTGCACATTGCTCTTATCTTGAAAGTTTACTACTTTGAAAGCTTTCTTTGAAAACCAGCTATTTGTGAACTCCAGCAAATTATCAACTATTCTTTGACCAATAGCTAAGTTTGCCATTACCAATTAGGATTCACTTTATGTATCCTTATTGTGCTTCCTTTACTCATTGCAAGTTGAGTTATATAATAGTGAGTTGTCTTCTATTATGATCTATGTATTTGATGAATGTGATGCTTCTTGTCCGTATTCTTTTATAGACTCTTCACTCCATAAACCTGAGGCCATGTTTATTGAGCTCAATTTCGCTTGGGGACAAGTGAAGTCTAAGCTTGGGGGGAGTTGATACGTCCATTTTGCATCACTATTCTATGTCTTAATTCACTATTATTCATTGCTATATTTCGTATTAAGAGGTGATACTTATGTTATTTCATCTATTTTTGCATGGTTGATGACTTTTGGAGCATGGACCGCTGCAGTCAGGGTGGGACACAGGGGGCCCACACCACCCCATGGCGCGGGAAGGCCTAGGTCGCGCCTGGGAGTGGTGTGGTCGCCCTGGCCCACTCCAGCCTCTCTCATCTGGCGTATATCATCCCCACGAAACCCTAAGACTTGGGGAGTGACCACAGAAAGCTTCCGCCACCTCTACGGGGCGGAAAAACACCGAGAGAGAAAGATCTCTCCGGCAGACAGATTTTTGCTGGGGGAATTCCTTCCCGGAGAGGGAAGATCCTCGCCATCAACACCATCATCAACCTGGACTTCATCAGGATCATCATCACGATCATCACCATCATCACCACAATCACCACCTTCATCACCATCTCCATATTGCTGTAACAATTGCGTTGAATCTTGCATACTTCATAGGGGAAACCTTCCCGGTGTTGATTACTCTTTGTAGTTGATGCTGTTGAGTGAACCATTGAATTATTGTTTATGTTCAGATTGTTATACATCATTATTCCATCTCTGATCATGATCCATATGATGTCTTTTAAGTAGTTTGTTTTGTTCTTGAGGACATGGGAGAAGTCTTGTTGTTAGTAGTGGAGTTGAGTTGAGAAAGATTCAATAGATTGTTATTTAAGTTGTGGTGTACTTCTTCTAGTGGTGTCATGTGAACGTCGACTACATGACACTTCACCAATATGGGCCTAGGGGAATGCATTGTGTATTTAGCTACTAATCGTAGGGGTTGCCGGAGTGACAGAAACCTGAACCCCCGTTAGGAAACCATTGCACAAGGGACATAAGGGTCCTAGAGTTTAAAGCTATGGTTAGGTTTCTACCTTAATTACTTTCTTGTACTTACGGATGTTTGCAAGGGGTATAATCACAAGTATGTATTAGTATTAGATGGGGCGGTACATTACCACAGGTTCACCCACACAACACTTAGCAAGCTAGAGAAGATTAATCAACTATATGAAGCGAAAGCACTTGACAGTCTTCCCATGTTTCCTCGAGAACGTTTGGTCATCTATAGAAATACAACCGGCTTGTCCTTTGCTGCATAAAGGATTGGGCCACTTGCTGCATTTATTCCTACTGTCTTTTATTTACTCGTACTTTGTTTACTTGCTTTATCAAAAAACCCTAAAAATCCGTTTGATAAGTATTTGCAGAGAATTCCTGATCCATACCGCTAGCCAGCACCTTCTGCTCCTCGTTGGGTTCAGCACTCTTACTTATCGAAAATACTACTATACACCCCTATACTTGTGGGTCATCAAAGGCCTACTTCCTGCTAGATGTATTAATCAGAGTGAGATTACAAAGGGAGGTCCAGCTCAGCGATGAGGGCAGCGAGTCGCCTCTATGGGGTGTATCAAAGCGTGCCCCTTAGAGGGTACCATAGGGAGGATTATATAGTTCTACCTCACTAGGATTTAAATGGATAATACCAAATAGGTTAAGGTTTAGGTGATCTTGACCTAATCCGACAGGGCCTAACTACACTTCTAGGCTTCCCGTATCCAGTTGCCAAGCCTCTTGGGTCGTAGTGTTGCCAGTCATCGTACCGGCGATCCCACTCATCGTGGTCCTAGTCAGTCGAATCATCCATCTACGCATGCCCTGGTTGGTATATCCCCATCAGTAGTCCCCGAGTGCGTGTAGAATTTGGCAGAGGCTTCAACTTGGCATTCGTAGTAGGCGAGTCTGAGTGGACACCCAGTCGAATTGGTGATAAACTGCGGTGACCTAGCATGCCACTTCATGATGTAGTACACTATAGTCGTTGACATAACACCATTGAACCAACATTCCACTAGTATTACATCCCTCAGAGTGGTACAACAGAACCATCACGGGTCTAAGACATGACTATAGTTTACAACTCGACTCTTTACAAAAGATCCAGAACAGTCTAGGTTATAGAAGAAGAAATCACCTTATTACAAAAGAAGAACCAGAAATAACAACTCGGAACTATCATACTTATAAGAATAGTATCTAAACTATTTGGCTTGCAATTGTTGCTATTGCAATTCTCCATAGAAGTAGGTTCTAGGGCTAGAGTTCATTCTCTTATCTAATAAAGAAATTAGTCTTCACTTCAATTGAGGTGTTCGATGACCCCACTGACTTCATTGAAGAACTTGATTTTTTGGTGGTGATTCCTTTGAGTATTCGTTGGTGTTGACGACATCTGTATGGCTTTATAATCTAGCAGGAGATAAGAAGATACAGTTGAGTACGAGCGTACTCAGCAAGTTCACTAAAAATGAGAGTTTGATGCACTATCTACAACCACATACCAAAGTTCATAGGATACGCAGGTTTTCATAAAAAAATCTTCAAATGTTGCTTTTATTCTGAAAAGCTATGTCTATCAGCCTTCAAAATTTGATTAGAACTTCAAGGAGTTCCTTTCCTACAACATTTGCAGCTCCTTCCCGAAACAGGGAGTAACATGTCACAATTTTATACACTGCAGAGGTGCGTTTCTTTACCCATGAGAGACCTTAGCTTTGTTGCACATCCTAGTTGCACTCTCATCCACACTTCCTTGGTGTGGGGCCCAGCCTAAGATCCAAGACGATCACTGCCCTTCTCCATGACCCCATGTGACAAGATGACACTCCAAGTAGATCTACCTTTGTTAACCCACTTGTAGGAAGATATAAATTGGGTAGCCCCTTGAAGACACCGTAAGTAGAGCATGTCCCTGGTAGCCTCCACTAAAGTGTCTGACCTACCTCCGACAACCCCTCAATAATAATCTAGACACCAATATCACGAAGCGCTGAGGGGTCCCACCCTTCTGTTGGATCCTTGGTGTGGAATCTACAGCCTCACGGTAAGGTCGTCCGTTGGCACAAAAAAGGAAGAAGATCCAGGTGACTTCCCCAGAGCCCATATAGATCTCATGGTTAACGCATAATCTATGGTGCAAAAATCACAAGCGACATTGCTTATTAAATCTTAGATAATACATTTCTGAACAATGGAGCTTCCATTGCCGGACATAATAGATTAACTGATCACCCTAGATCAGTAACCAATATTTCACATTATTATCAAAAATAGTGTTTTCTATCATCTTTTCGAAATGATAGTGATAACAATAATAGATTGCAAATAATGAGTAAGTGTGAACTTGCCTTTGTGATTACAAGATTATGTAACCACAGACTTCAAGACCAAATAAGATCCAATATCTGAAAACAACATATGTTGTGGTATTGCCGACGAGTACGCCATAGAGGGGTCCTCACAGTGTGTGTTTAGAGACGTCGGGTAAGGCAGAGCGTTGGCGGGTACGAGGTAACATAGTTTACCCAGGTTCAAGTCCCACAACGGTGGCGGTAGTCTACTCTTCCTATAAATTACTATAATGGTAATACGCCGAGTTATAAAGATCGGTTCTCTGTGCGAGGTGTTGTATATTTCGTGTCCTAAAGGCTCCCGAAGGTCCGGTTTATAAAGGCACCAGAACCTAGGGCTACAGGGAAAATGCCTTGCCAAACAAGGTAAAGAGTTCTAGACTAATAGAAACTAGTCTTTCGTGTCTTGCACTCCAAGGCTCTAGGTACGTCGGTGACTCCTGTATACCCTTCCTTAATCCTGCGTGGGCCTCCCTTATGGATCTGTCTAACTGGGCTACCCAGTAGGCCATAGGGCTTGCTACCAACTATTGGCCACTAGGGTTAGCCGGATTAGAGACATGCTATGATTACCATATACCCAACAGTACCCCCAGAGGACTTTGAAATCTTGCATTGTCTTCCTTATTAATCTTGAATGCTTCGTCTATGTGATGCTGGCAATCCGTCAAGAAATATTTCAAAGGTCTCCCAAAGAACCCTGCAATCCTCTCCGGCTCTACAATGTAGCCGGAGATTACTTGAGTTTTCATTGCCAGAATAGGATATTTTCCGCCTTCGATGGAATATTCGGATTTGACCCTTCACTTCAACTGTCAGGAGGATGACGTGGGGTAAAGTCAACACTACCTCGAAACTCACAGAAGGTAGGGAATTAATCATTAGCCGTTTTTACGTGCGTGAAATCCAAAACGGTAAAGCGGCAAAGACGGAGGACGTGGCGAAATTACCACGCACGCTCATCTCCACGTTGGCAACACACTACCCGTAGGATCCTTCTGCACGAATCTTGATGCCAAGTCTATATAATTTGACTGTGGCTAGATTATTTTCTTTTACCCGCATTTTCTCCTATGTCTTCGTATTCCTCCAGCCGCATGGTCATTCGAGCTCCTTATCGGAAAACCCTAGCCAAAGCTTCCCCTTTCTCTCCATCCACTCCCAATTGCGCAATGGCTTCCAGCAGCTCTACTCCTTCAACGGCGATGAATCCCGAGGCTACAACGGAGCCATATTAGGGAGTGGCGGTCCCACCCGAGGGGGTCGTCGTCCCTGTCACCGCTGTGGTGGAAACCATTGGCGACGACCAAGGACGGGCGGCGCCAGAAGTCCTTGAAGAGGATAATGACTCCCATAAGGGAGTGTGGAGGGGCTCTGACTTTTCTACCAAGGATCTACAAGAACTCATCACCGAGGGGTATCTCTCCACGGTGGAGGGTTTGGCCTGGCGGCCGGCGCTGTCTGGCAAGGTAACTCCTTCTCCCCAAGCCAGAGAGAAGATATACCTCAAAGCTTAGCTAGTTCGTGGTGTAAGCCGGCTAGTCTCCGACTTCTTCCTGGATGTCCTTCGTCACTTCCGGTACTTCCCCACAACCTATCTCCCAACTGCATCCTCGTACTTAGCAACTTCATTGCCTTGCGCGAAGGATACCTAGGAATAAAGCCTAGGTTAGATCTGTTTTTTTACTTTTTTTCCCATCAAGAGAGAGTCCGTAGAATCCAAGGATGAGCTGCGAATATGCGGAACAATTAGCTTTAAGATCCGGCCTAGCCGATGCTTCCCCGACATAGTTGGTCACGACTCTTGTAAGAACTGGCAGCACACATACTTCTATGGCCCAGATATTCCTCTCCATGAACATCTTGAGACGTACCCCAACTATGTCGATGGAGCCGCCGCCGAAGCACCCACCTGGAGGTCCCCTGCCCCTCTCCCATCTGACGAGGAAGCCAACCGCGCCGTAAGGCGGATTAAATGGCTCGTAGACGAAGGTCTGATGGGCTTGGACCTAGCCATGTGTTGGTTCACTAGGCGGATCCTGCCTCTGCAGCACCGCGTCGAGCTGATGTGTAAGTACACCAAGAGCCGGAAGGATCCTATGCGTATTTCGTAGGACAACTTCTCCAGTGACTACATCAAACTCCGGCTAAAGGACATAGTCAAGGTGAAAGACATGAAGCATGGATTCAAGATCATCTATGACATGTTCGAATGCGGCAAGTGCCCAGAGGTACTTCTATTTCCTTTGTTGCTCATTATGTATATACTCTAAGGCGTTTTCCATCTTGAAGTTATCAGTCTAACACACCTTTGTTTCCCACCTAGCGACCTTGGCAGAAGATCAAATGGCCTCCAAGGTCTATGATCCTAAGATGAAGGATATCCAAGTGGTGTCTGATGATGACACCCCCAAGGATCACCCAGCTCCGACAGTGCGAAAGTGGAAGAGCTCCACCTTTGACGCTGCTGCCGATGCCAAGAAGAAGAAATCAGAGAGTGGAGTCTCTAGACGATCCACCGCCGCCTTAGAGGCGGAGAATAATAAATCCACCGGCATTCCCCTAACCAAGGCTCCTACCATGGAGTAACTGTATTCATTCTCCGGCTTGTATTTTTTAGCTCGCACCCTATTCAACTCCTGTACTTATACTTTGTACGTTTCAAGAGGAAAGCTGATGTTTGCCTGAAGCGATCCTCTAGAGATGCAGGAGGGTCAAAAAATATTCGTGACATGTTGACTAGGGATGTGACCGCCAAGCCTTTTGCCGCTACTGCTCCCCCTACTCCTACCGCCAAGCCTACCGTTGGTCCCACTGGTCCTTCGTCACCCGTCATCCCTGAGATCTCCGCCATGGAGACATATGCCAATCCAATCTTTGATGTCTCAGACTCTATCGAGATGGACGTTGCTCCCAGCGGACAGGCGACGCAGGAGATTACTTCCTCTAAAGTGGCGGAATCTCCGGCTAAGGATGGCACTGAGAAAAGGAAATAGGTAATGGAAGGAGAGGATGCGGAGGCATTTGTGGCCACGGACAAGGCTGGAATCTCTAAGCCATCAACTGTTATGACAACACAGCAGTCGACTAGGGCATTATCCATGCCTCCGGCTTCAACATCTCCTCTAGTTGTGACTCCTTCGACATTTTGCTTGGATGACCTTATTGCACAGGCGGATGTTGTGTATAACAACGCTGGCATCTTCCACACTTCATATGCCAACTTGGCCAACAATCTCAAAGTTATTGCCATTGTATGTTTTTTAAACTTTACCTTTTATGGTATAACATATCCCTCTATAGCCCTCGAGCTCTTAGGCGGATAACCAATAGTTATTGGCCCGAGTGATCCAAAGAACTAAGAGTAGAACTTGTAGTGTATCCCCCAAGCGTCTAGGTGAAACTAAAAAAAGTTCTGGCTAGATGCTCTAAGAGTAGCATACTTATCTTTGAAATTTAATCATGTAGCCCCCGAGCGTGTAGTTGAAACTAGATAGTTCTGACTAGATGCTCTAGAGAGACTAAGCATGTTTCTTCTCTGTAGAATGAGAATAGACGGAGGATAGCCGCCATTGAGAGGTTTGCTCCCTTGCGAAAGGAACTAGACCTTGAACAGGGTAAAGCAGCCTTCCTGAAGCAACCGATCAAAAATAGCCATAGTCGGTTTCTTTTAACAGCTCCTTACTTTTCCTCATGGATTCATTATTATCATATTCTCATAGTGCTTTCCATTTTCCGTCTTATAGAGGCCATTGCCAAAGCCAAGAGCATCGTCGAGCAATCCAAGCATATTCAAGAGCTTTACGATGAAAATAAGATTTTGAAGAAAGACATGGCTGATGTTGTCAAGGGCCATGAGGAGGCGATGAAGGCTATGCAAGAGTGTGTTGACACCGAGATGTAGTGTCTGGAGGATGAAATGGAGCGCCTCAAGGAGAAAAATCAAGTTGTACAAGACCAAAACTCTCGGAGCCTTGAGGCATACAAGAAGCTTCAGGACGAGCATGGCATCTTGGCGGAGACATGCAAGCAAGCTGAATCCAGCATCTTCGATACGTTTCCTCCGTCTTGATCAATTTTGTACCTTGGAAAAATGTATGTATCTTACGCAAACCATAGCTCCCATTGGCTTCACCAACTTGGGTGAAGGTGCTCCAGATCCCAAAGAATGCATGATTCTTGCCGGCAACTTCGTCAGCACCGCCATCGCTCAGGCCAAGGCGATAGGCAAGCCTTTAGGGGTAAACATCAAGGCGGAAGACTTGGCGGCCAAGTACTCGGAAATCCTACGCCGAGCCCCCGAGAAAGTCAAGGAATGGAAAGCCTCTTGCGTCTGGGCTGGTGCGAGGATGACCTGTCTTGGGTCAAAGCACACTAAGACAACACCGACATCGATTTGGTGACCTCCTGCATGCCCAAGCTGGACGAGGAAGGGAAAGAGATTGATATCGATGCTATTTGGAACTCCCACGCCGACTACAACACCAGAGTTGCCAAGATGGTCAAGGCAGACGTCTTCGTGCCTGCTAAGATTCTTGATTATGACATAGCTTCTTCTGAGTCTAGCCTCTCTCCTTCCGAGCTATCCCGGCCTGGCTCCCCTGTTGCAGATGATGCCACCATGAAGTCCCCTGCAGCAGAGCCATAAAAACAATATTTGTATTAAATGTCTCTCTGCAATGTTATGCGGAAAAAACTGATGAATTTGTAAGGCAGAAAAACTTGTACTCAAGTTTCCTGCTACTTATCTGTTTCCAGCATGTATGTATTTTTTAAGCAAGTGTTGGCTTATCCATTATTCTGGTTCGTATGCTTGACCTTTCGTGAGACAGAAGACTCGCAGCGCAAAACTATGCTCTCGGGTCATGATGCTTAATAGCACCGTCAAGAACCTAAGAGCAAAGTCGTCGGCTTTGAGTGCCGAGAAGTCACTTCTCCAGAATCCACATAAAAAGTTTAGAAAACGTGTAGACCAAAAAACTTAAGCTAATGTCCGGAGGCGGAATTTTCATAAGTGCAAATGCAAACTTGCGCATAAAGCGTTTATATGATCCAAAAATGAACAACTAAAGGAGGTAAAAGACTCAGAGAATATGAGTGAACCAAATGCTTTATTTCATTGATCATATAAGAAACTTATTACATAATATAAATCATGCTAAGTGTAAAAGGGACGTAGTTGTGATATGTTCCATGGCCGATCTATCTCCGGGTAATCATTATCGGAGTTGTGATATTGCTTGCGCTTCTGATTTTTAGGCCTATCTCTCAACTCGTGAATATCAACAAGGTAATAAGAACCATTTAGAGATGCTTTTCTTATGACGAATGGTCCTTCCCAAGGTGGGCATAACTTGTGTGATTTCTCCTGCTTAAGTCTAAGCACCATATCCCCTTCTTTAAATGAGTGATGCTTAACGCGGTGACTATGGTAGCCATGCAGCTTTTGCTGGTAGATGGCGGATCTCTGGCGTGCGAGCACGTGCTCTTCCTCGAGTAGGTCCACAGATAAGTCTCTAGATTCTTCGGCGTCATCTTCCTCATAGGCGGCGACTCTTGGTGCATCGTGGAGGATGTCAGATGGTAGGACAGCTTTTTCTCCATAAACCATGAAGAAATGACTCAAGCTGGTTGATCTGTTGGGTGTTGTTCTTAAACTCCACAATAAAGATGGTAATTCCTCCACCCAGGCTCCAGCTTCTCTATGTAGCGGTGCCTCTAAGCGTGGCTTGATTCCATGCAGAATTATTCCATTGGCCTGTTCAACTTGTCCATTAGACTGTGGGTGTGCCACAGATGCTAGGTCAAGGTAGATGCCTTTTTCATGACAGTACTCCTCAACTTCTCTGAGAGACAAATTTCTGCCGTTGTCGGTGATGATGATGTGTGGGAGACAAATCTTGCCACTAGATCTCGGACAAATTCTAGGGTTGTTGCCCCATCAAGCTTTCTAATATGTTTAGCTTCAATCCATTTTGTGAACTTATCCACTACTACTAGCAAATGTGTAAATCCACAACGTGCTGTCTGCAAAGGTCCCACCATGTCCAGCCCCCAGACTGCAAACGGCCAAGTTATTGCTATGGTTTGCAATTCTTCAGCTAGAACATTTGGTTGTCTTGCATAGAACTGATGCCCAAGACATGTTTGTATCAACTTGTCGGTGTCTGCCTTGGTAGTTAACCAGTAGAATCATTGTCGAAAGGCCTTAGCCACCAACGATCGGGGAGCAGTGTGATGCCCGCAATATCCGAGATGTATCTCTCTAAGGATGTCAATACCTTGCTACTGGGAGACGCATCGAAGGAAAACTCTTGTGGTACTTCTTTTGTATAGCCTTTTGCTCTGCGTACTATTTGCCGGCTTTCGACTCTGTCGGCGGGCAAAGTTTCGTCTTGTCGATAGTCCATGAATGGATTCATCCAAGCCAGAGAGGTCACTGTTACTGCATTAATGAATGAGTCCACTCTTTCTGGGTTGTCGGGGTCCGCTCCTTCACGTATGGGGTCCGTAAATGCTCCAGGAAAATGCCTAGCAGAATTGGTCCGCAAGCTGATCCAAGCTTTGACAGTAGATCTGCCGCCTCATTCTCCTCCCTTTTAACATACTTGACTTCGTAGCTATCGAAGCACTTGGCGATCTCGTCTACTTCATCTTGATATGCCGCCATCATAGGGTTCTATGCGTTCCAGGTGCCAGCTACCTGCTGGGCAACCAAGTCGGAATCTCCACAGCAAACTATGCACTTGAAGCCAATATCCTTGTCTACTCATAGTCTGTGAATGAGGACCTCATACTATGCCATGTTGTTGGTAGTGTTGAACTGGATCTACAGGACGTATTGCAACTTTTCCCCTTTTGGTGATTGTAGTAATACACCAGGCCCCGAGCCATTGAGTAGCTTTGATCCGTCAAAGTGCATGACCCAATATTCTCACTCTAGCACAAGAGTATCTTCTAGAAATTTTGTCCAATCTACAATAAAATCCGCCAATGATTGTGACTTGATAGCGTCGCATATATTGTAGGTGATTTCAAAGGCAGCAAGTTCAATTCCCCATTTCCCACCCTTCATGTAGTGTCGCTGTTGTTGATGATGTCGGACAATGGAGCTTTGCTCACTACTGTGATGGGGTGCTCTTGGAAGTAAAGCCTTAGCTTTCGTGAAGCAAGGAATACTGCGTAAGCTATCTTCTGGTAGTGCGAGTAATGCCGCTTGGATTCCGTCAAGACCTCGCCTACGTAGTAAACTAGCTGCTGAACCCCATATTCGTGCATTGGCTCCTTGTGCTCCACCATGATGACGATGTTCATTACTCGGTTGGTTGCCACCATGTAAACTAACATGGGCTCCCTTGATGTTTGTGCTGCAAGTATGAGCGCGGAGGAGAGTATTCTCTTCAACTCTTGAAGTGTTGCGTCAGCTTCGTCCATCCATACGAATTTGTACGTCTTCTTGAGCAATGTGTAGAGCAGCATAGCCTTCTCTCCAAGTCGGCTGATGAACTGCCTTATGGCTTCTATGCAACCTGTGAACCTCTATATGTCCTTCAAGCACATTGGGCGTTTGATGTCAAGGATGGCCATGATTTTCTCCAAGTTGACCTCGATTCTGTGGTGCGAAATGATGAAGCCCAATAGGTTGCCAGATGTCACCCCAAAGACACACTTCTTGGGGTTAAGCATCATGTTGTATTTCCGGAGATTATCGAAGGTTTCCTACAAGTTGGCGATAAGGTCGTTTGATTTCTTTGACATTATCGTGATGTCGTCCACGTAAGCGTGTACATTGCGACCTATTTGGCCGTGTAAGCAACTTCGTGTTGTCCACTGGTACGTAGCACCAGCGTTTTTGAGCCCAAAAGGCATCGTGACATAGCAATACATGCCATATGGTGTGGTGAACAAAGTGGCCAATTGGTCCAACTTTCGCATCCGGATTTGGTGGTAACCAGAGTAGGCATCGAGAAAACATAGAAGTTCCGAGCCAGCCATCGAATCAATGACTTGGTCAATGTGAGTCAAAGCAAACATATCTTTCAGACATGCTTTGTTCAAGCCGGTGTAATGAACGCACATTCTTAATTCATTGGTTCCCTTTTTGGGGAGAAGTACAGGATTTTACACCCATCGGGTGTGAATAACTTATCAGATAAAGCCAGCCTTAAGTAACCTAGCTATTTCTTTGCCTATAGCCCTTCGTCTTTCGTCACCAAAGCATCATAGATGTTGTTTCACCGGTTTGGCATTAGGATCAATATTCAAGTTGTGCTAGGCAAGTTCCCTAGGTACACCTTTCATGTCGGCAAATTGCCAGGCGAAGATGTCCCTATTCTCACGGAGGAACTCGACGAGCGCACTTTCCTATTTGGGATACCGATTCGTGCCAATGGTGGTGGTATTGGAGGAATCTCCTTCAACAAGATCCACCTGCTTGGTCTTGATGGCGGCCTTGAATGTGGGTTCGGTGGCAGTGATCTGCTTCTTCAAGCAGACATCTCCGAGGCATCGACCTGGCTCTGGATCTCCTTGAACTCCTCGCCGTAGAGGACCGCTTTGGCGAAGGAGGCTTCACGGAGCTCACACTCCCGTGCCTTAGTGAAGCTTCTGTCCACGGTGATGATGTCATTTGGTCCGAGTATCTTGAGCTTATTGTAAACAAAGCATGGCCTTGCGAGGAAGGAGTGGAAGATGTCTCGTCCTAAGATGACGTGGTACACTCTCTTGAAAGGCACCACTTTGAAGGTCATGCGTTCTTTGCGGTACTTGTTAACATCACCAAAACCGAGCGGAAGGGTGATGCAGCCCAGAGAATTAGCTTGTCGACCAGGGACAACGCCATGGAACACGGTGTTACTCTTCCTTAGCTGGGTCTCCGTCAACTTAATCTTGTGCAGTGTATCCAGGTACATGATGTTGATGTTGCTTCCACTGTCCACGAGGAACTTGGTGAACTCTGTGCCCTCAATCAAAGGGTTGATGACCGTGGCATACTAGTTCTCTGTTGGGATAATATCTGGGTGATCCTTCCTATCCCAAGTGATTGGAATCTCTGATCACCTGACGTACTGGGGAACCGGAGGTAGGGTAGCCATCAGTATCCTCAGAGAGATTTTTTGGGCCCGGATAGTAGGTGTACCAAGGAAAGTGTGGCAGACTGGAGCCTTCTTCTCAAAGGGGTTTTTCCCTTTACCCACGCCCTTGTCGGCGGATTTGGGTTCCACGTATTCATCCATATCACTTGAATCCTTGGATTCCTCCTCCTTCTTCCCTTTGCCCTTTATGCGAGGTATGTTCTTCCAACTTCGCTTATAGCCGGACTCAGGGTCTTCCTTGAGGTCATTGACAAATTTGCATTAGCGGTTGGTGTGGGTGGCTTCGCCATTTGCGTCGAGGTGGACGAAACATGGCATATCACGGTACTCCTCATACGTTTGGGGAACGTGGGGTGCTGAGGGTGTAGAATCACTCCTCTACTGCCCATGTCTAGCCGCTGGCCATGACCACGCTGTCCGCCTCCGCCTCTGCTAGTGAATGTTGTGGCAACCATGTCGGCTATTTGCTTCTCTTCAGGTAGAGTCTTCCTCTTGTTATTATTGTTTTTCCTGCCCTAGGTAGGGATTTCTATTGCCTGCAATGATCTGCATGTGTCGTCATCAGCATCAGCGAACTCGCTAGCCATGGTTATCATTGCGTTGCGGTTGAGCTCATTGTTGTCTTGCTTGCGCTTCAACATATGCCGGAGCAAAGTTCCTTTCTTCATACCGTTGATGAAGGACGCCACGGTGGTTTGTTTGTGCACCCCTGCGTAGGAATTTTCCATATCCAGCTAGTGAGAGAGGTAGGCACGAGAGGTTTTATCCTTTTCTTGTATGCACCGTTGTAGATCTCCGACAGTGCAGGGATGCTTGTACGTACACTCGAAGTTCTTGGTGAATGCTTCATGCATGTCCAACCAATTGCATATTGATTTCTCCGGCAAGTCGTCGATCCATTGACGGGTGGTGCCAGTTAGCACGAGTAGGAGTTACTTGACATCAACATTAGGGTTTCCCCTGCAATGTGAATTGCTTCGCTGTAGTCCTGCAACCACGTGGCTAGCCTGGCAGTGTCGTCATAGGGCTTGATGGTCTTGTCTATCCGGAGACCCTTGGGGTAAGTTGTGGCCCAAATTACTAGTCCAAAACAACGTGGCCCAAGGTATGGGATCTCTCAAGCTTCTTGGATCTTGTCCAGCCGTGAACGTGTGTTGTACGGCTCTGGTTGCTTCCCTTTTCCGTCATGGGGAGGGGAGTTTTGGTGCGATTTATGAGATCCACTGTGTCCTCCGCCATGATGGCTGCTAGCTGGGAATGGTGGTGGTGGAGGCGGTGGGTTGGCCTTCTTGTTGTTCCCTTCCTACGACTCCTCACGCCTATCGCGGTTGCTTGTCGGACGTGGCGCTTCCTTGTAGGATTTGCTCCTATGTCCTTCAATACCGTTGCGCTCTGCGGCATGCCTGGGCTGTTCGCCCTGGTCGCGTATAATGATACCGCCCTGGGGACATCTAGGCGGCGGCATGCTGGTACGATGGCACGGTTGTGGCTCCTCGTGATGTCGTGATGGTTGTGGAGGCTGCGACCGACGAGGGCGAGCCTTTTCTCCGCGATCGGAGGATATGGGTATGGCATCAGCCCTGTTGCACGCCTCCCTTCGCCTTCACTCCATAGAGCCTGTGTGGGATCCTTCTTCACGGGGAGATCTTGGCCTTGTGCGGCTTTCAAGGGTTGACTGGCAAAGCTCCGGGTTGGACTCAAGCCTCTACGAGGTGGCCTTCTCCTGTTTCTTACATGCCTTGGCAACAAGGTCATATACGTGAGCAACTACTTTTGACGACCTATCCTGCTCAAGGAGGGTCTTGGTGACGGCAATGTTGAGGGCGTGAGTTGGCATTACTTCCCTCCCCTCTGAATCAATGTATGAGGTGGCTTTTGCCAGCTTGGATCTACCATATCCCAACTTGCGCCGAACGCCGGGGTCTTCGATGACATGAGCTGGTGGTTTCTTTGATTTGTGCTTTAGTAGCAACTACTTGTATTCAGCCTCCATGGCCCTCGCCGCCTTGATAGATTGTTGTGCCTTGGCCATGTCTTCGTCCAGCTTAATGCCCTGCTCCACGATACATTTGGTCTCTGCTAGGATTGCTGCACGCTTCTCATCAAGCTCTACGACGCTCCGGATATGGGCGATGGTAATAGGCTCAACGAGAAGTGCACCGTGAATTGCCTTGTCAGCGGGAGTAACCAATGGGTTACCAGCTACAGACGTTGATGGTGGCATTGGTAGCTGATTTGACTGCTTGGCAGTACTAGGGGCCGTGGTGAGTTCTTGAGCTCGCTGCGGGGGGATAACCGTAGGGGCCATGGCCTTGGCCAGAGCCAGAGGCCTAGCGGCTTTCTTGGCTGCTGCCGCTCTGGTTACCGTGGGCGTGGGCGGAGCTCTCTCACGTTCCGGTTCCTGTAAGTCTACTTTCAGCATGCTCCTAATGGTGACTAACACCAGGTGGGATGTGTTGGCCTTCTCGTCACCCTTCTCCTTCTCGATCTCCTGCTCGATCTCCCTCATAACAACATCATGTTCCTCCGAGTTAGCGTCTGAGCCGCCGCCATCCATATTGATGTCGGTGTATAGCGCGTCAAGGACGGAGTCAGAGTTGGCTTCGGTGTTGTTGACAACGGATGTCGAGGGTGATGCAAGTGGGCCATTGTTCTTGTTTTCTCTAGCTTCAGGCCCAGTCATGGCTTGGGTGTTCTCCTCGGTGTCCGTGTATTCATTGACAATTGCGACCATCTCGCCAAGGGTGAGAAGTCCTGCGGCCTGCCGTCTTAGGAGGTTATGTTGGAGGTGTGTTCTGTCCATGAGCCCTTCCACAAAGTGGTAGACGAGTTCGTCAACGCGATCACCCTCTAGGGTTTCCCTCACCCTCATCCATCTAGCGAGGTATTCGCGGGAAGGTTCTCCGTCCCTTTGAATGCATGGTGTTATTAGGCATGATTAAGGATGTGTATTCATTAACTCTCAAACTGTGGCAGAACTCTACTTATGATATAAATCACTATAATGGCAATACGCCGAGTTACAAAGATTGGTTTGTTGTGGGAGGTGTTCTATATTACGTGTCCTAAAGGCTCCCACGGGACCGGTTTATAAAGGCACCAGAACCTAGGGTTACAGGGAAAAGGCCTTGACGGACAAGGTAAAGAGTTCTACACTAATACAAACTAGTCTTTCAATTCTTTCACTCCAAGGCTCTGGGTACGTCGGTGACTCCTGCGTAGCCTTCGTTAATCCGGCATGGGCATCCCTTCTAGATCCGTCTAACGGGACCGCCCAGTGGGCCATAGGCCTTGCTACCAACTACGGGCCACCCGGGTTAGCCGGATTAGAGACATGCTATGATGATATCCATTTAGCATATCCCCAACAACATCATTGGTCCAGTAAGGACTAATGTTTCAAGAAGCAATATGTAGTTATGCATAAATAATGCTATGCATTTTGTAAAAACCTTGAATTGAACCCCAATGTTTTTGTATGTGTCTGGGTTTTAGTGATTTCTTTATTGATGAGTTCTATACATATACACCTCATTGGTTTTAAGACATTAAGGTTTACATTACAAAGTACATAAGTCGAAAAGTGTTCTAAGTTATCTTTTACTTGGTTTGACAATGTGTAAAGGTTCTTATGGTTAGCATGTAGGTATTTGAATAATTCTAAGGACCTTGAGTAGATACTTCTATGATATGACTAATGTTAACTAGGAGTAATAGATGAATTCTACTTATATTACTACCAAGTTCTAGGGTCTTCTTAGGCATGATTAAGCATGTGTATTCATTAACTCTCAAACTGAGTGAATGATGGGATAATGGTGATTCTTAGGTCATTAACTTATACTTGGTATATGACTTGGGAAGGAACATTACTTAATCAAGGTTAATCACTTAAGTTCTATTATTAACTATGGATAGAGTCTTAGGGATAGGATATATATATATATATTCCTTTAATAGGCTAATATCACTAAGTGGTAATAATTTAGTGAACTTAAAAGAGTGATAATGGCTAATGGTGACTTAATTTGATATCATGATCCTAATGGTACACTATTGGATGGTGGTATTGGTAAGGTACGGTTAATTCCTATGATAGGAGTTAACATCACTACAATAGGACAGAGCTTTTGTAACACACGGGAAAATATGTTACAAATAAAATTCTAGTAGCACATGATTTTGTGTGACAAAGTGAATAGTAACACAAAGTAGGTAAGCTCTCAATTAGTGTTACACAGATAGTTCCATACTAATAGAAAAAATGTTGTTACGCCAAACATGTTACTGAATAAGATTGTGCTAACACATACTTACATGTTGCTACCTTGTGTTACATGTTTTATAATAGTAAAAGGTACGAAGCAGAAGACGCAATTGGCAGACAACACTAAAACCCATCTAGGGTTCAATACTCCCACCGACAATGTCGCCAGTCTGGTATGCCTCTAGTGGCCTCAGGGCCTCACTTGCAGGAGGTTTCTCGTTCTTTATTTAGGTCTTTTTCCAATGTCTTTCTCGGGATATTGAGGCGGTGGCTACATCTAAAGTTAGAATAAGGTCCTCCTCATCCTATTCTCGCTCCAATGGTGCACCTAGCACCGTCGGAGAGCACGTGGAGTCGTGTTTCTAGCGGATCTCCTAGGATCTGGTCTATTTTCATGTTTGTTGGTGTGGGTTTAGGTTAGTCTTTTCTGATTTACAGATGACATGATTGGCGATGGTTGCTACTTTAGTGTGCTAGTCATTTTGGTCCTCAGCACGATGACTTCTCGTCTGTCTACTACAATAATGTCTACTACAACAGCCTTTGTATGCTCCAATGACGGAGCGACAAGGACGGTGACGCGCTTTCGACTCGTGTTATTGTTTGTAATCGTCGCTAGGTGGTCCATAGATCTATTTATGATTTTTATTGTTTTTAGAATTCTTTTGTTGATGATTATTAATAAACTGGTGGAATTTCACAAAAAATGAGAAAAAATTGAAATTAATAGCACTAAAAATCCCTATGAACATCTAGGCGCTGCCTAACTGACATGCCATTTAGTACTCCAACTAGACTCACATGTAGTTGTAGGAAAATAACCAAACCAAATAAGAATTTGTTGTCACACGAATTCGTGCAAACAACTGGTAGTTCACTCACCACAACTATCAGCCCAAGCCACTGGTCCTAAATGTATGCACTATTTTATTGTTTTGGACATCTCTTAGCGTCCTGAATGGATGCACCATTTTTTTGTTTTGGACATCTCTTTAACTGTCCAGTACAACAAGCTCTAACATGACAAGTTTTATACGGCTCCAGATATAGAGGTGCTAGTATTTGTAGTTGTCGCTAGGTGGTCCATGGACCAATTTGTATTTTTAGGTGACGATTATCGGAATTTTCGAAAAAAATGGTAAAAATTGACAAAATATGCTTGTAGTACAATTACACGACAACAACTGGAGAGCTGGAGTGATTTGCTGGACTAGTGAACTGGAAGCACGTAATTGGTGGTTTCTATTTGATAACTCCCCAAGTATCGGGCTTAGGCCGCGCTTGGTTCTCTGGTTTTAGCGACGTAAATATTACGGACTCATCTAGGTCCTACTAAAACCGCCGTATACTCCGTATATTACGGATCTGATCTGTAAGTCAAACAACAAAACAAGCGGGGCCTTAATGACCACATATTGGGACGGTATACATCTAACGCTCTAGCTTTGATTGATCCAATGGACACTATTATAGTGATCGGACGTCCACCGGCAAAGCACGAATCCTAGTGTCCCTCAGTCCTCTCCCTGCGTCACCCGTGCCGATCTCCCCTCGGCCCGTCTTCTCATGGTCTTCCTCTCACAACCTCTGATAACTTACCTCCAGCAGCAGCCGACCTCCAACGAGCGCATCACTTCTGAGACGTACCGTTCCCCTCCCCTCGTCGGCAGCCGTCACCAACCTCCATACGAGCAAGCGGCGGACCAAGGGAGAGAGGCCTCCCATGCCGCCATTCACCTCGGGCAGGCCAAATGATGCACCCTTCTCGTTCTCTGATTCGTCTGGCTATGCGCCTTCCTAAGCCACGCTGGTCGATCTCAGGGTAGATCGATCTTGATGCTCAGCCCACCTTATCCGGGCCTTTGCTGGGAGGAAGGCGGGAAGATTCTCGCGGACGTCAACACCGTCGTGGTCGACAATATCACGCCTTATGTAAATGGTTGCCACGATGGGTGTGACAATGCCGGTGACGGTAAAGCCATCGCCTACTGGTTCAGTTTTGGTGCGGCCTAGCACCGTCGCAGTGAAGGACCTCGCCATCACGACACTTCTTCATTGCTACCATGCAAGGTGAGCAACAAAACATATTCGGCATGTGTGACTTTGTTAAGTTACCATTAGCAGCAAACCTGTTGCAAGCCATGTACGGCATGTTCTGAATTTTTTTAGCTGCCGTAGCATGTTGCCTGGACTGTTTCAGTTTGGAAATAACTCTCAGTGTGCTCTGTGTTCTACATCATGGAGTTCCTTGCGTAAACTTAGTGCATCTATCTTCAGATAATACATGTCTGTCTTTTATGATGGACATGATATTACGATGAAGCATGCTAGTCCTTTTTTGCCTTAGGCGTTGCAAATATTTCAACTCCAACCATTTAATAGCTTATGATACATGTTATATAAATCATATTCTCTTTGACGATGTTATATAAATCAATACTTGTGTATATTTGGAAAAGTTGAGGACACGCGGGTACTTTTTTTGGTTCATTATTGTTTCTATATCTATTCCCATCTTGTTCCGTTCATATTTCTAATAAAAAAAAGTACATATATATCCGATGCATTCTTATAAATCAAATTCTTAATGGTGTTAGGAGATAAAGTAATTGGTCAAGCATAACTCTATTCCGCCCTATGCCCTCTACTCTGCAATCTGGCATGTATATGCTCTCTTCCGCCTTTATCCCCTAAGTTCTGCTCTACCTTAGATTTGCACTTCTGTACCTAAGTGATTGTAGCTATAGCAAATTGATTTGTATCTATCACATTAGACTATCAAATTGAATTACCAATCAATCTACATCATCTTGCTACATCAAAGATATGCTAATGTTATCAATGGAATGAAATTTCTAGCTGATGTAACAAACTTCTATGTTTCTATGTAACTTGATATGTCCTATCATCTCGTATATGAAATAAAATAAATTAATATAGTACAATGCATCCCTAATTTGGTTCTCATATAGTAGAGTTCATGTTGTTCTTTGATGTTTTTGTTATATATGTTTTGGGGGAGTACTATTTGTGTTGATGCATCCATAACATTTTATTGAGAATGATATATAGACATTGATACTCTATTTATAAGACAAGGACAATTTCATCTTTCTTTCAAGTGAGAAAGAAGAATCCATCTTAATTATAAAGGATTATTGAATTGAAATTGATTTCTCCATATCTTTTATTTTAGAGGTTGATTTCTCCGTAGTTATAACGTCTAATTTTGGGGCACCTTTATACATTTAATCATATCTATAACAATTGTGTTTCTTTTGCCGACTTGAAAGAATGATGATTGAGTTGAAGTTGATTTCTCCATGCCACGTGGATCAAGAATAAAATAAATTTCCAAGCTTTCAGTAAACAAATAATGATTGTAGTTTACGTTGATCCATGGATAAAAAATATGATGTTCTTCACGAGGATGTTTTCCTTTATTTGAATTAATGCAAATGCAACAATGTATCACTTTTAACTTCAAGCGTGAAATTAATACAAATGCTATGATGTTGTACATGTAATATTTGTATATACTTTTGTAATTAAAAGGCATATGTGGTCCTACTCTCGTGTCTATTCATAACTACTTTTGATAATGTGGTGTGCTTCACTTTATCTTTTATTTTCATTGTGCCAAGTATCAATTAATTTATTAAAATAAATGAATATATATTACATGCAAATGTTTTATTTAAATACATATATATTCTATCGAATGGTCCATAATTTATTGTTTAGTACTAACTAAATCTATATAATATCTAAATAGGTCATCCCCACTAAAGGATTTCTCTTGACATGCAAGCTATTCACCCCAGCTATTATCTGTGGGCAATCATTGTTTGTCATGTCAGCATGATTATTTCTACTCATTAATAGGTATGAACACGGTCAACCATGCATGCTACAACCGGTTTAGAAAAGAAATAAAAAATTATTGTCCATATTCCGCATGCTCCACCCACCAGACAGACCAGATTTTCTAACCATCTAAATTGGTAACCGAAGGAACCATTAATTTCCTCCCACGTATGCAATTATATCGTCCTTCAACCTTCCACTTCAAATTCCTTCCAATCCAACAACTGATCTATTAGTACACATGATGCACCTACCCAATCTATTATGTTCGTCTTCCACAATGCCAATTCCTTTCTCCCATGCACCTTCTCATCCATTGGTTGGGCCACTAACCTCCACGCTGCCTCCACGGCTCCGTCAGGTGGCCGAGGATTCAATCGATGGCCGTAGCTCTTGAGGCGGACGTTTGTCGCATTGTAGGTGTGTGCGGTCTTCTTTCAGACATAATTGATTTGTCTATTTGCATGTATAGACTCGTGAGGCACTATGTATGTATTTTTTTGTCTTTCTCATTGATGTTTGGATCAATTTTGGTAAGATGCGAATCCAACGTCATCTAATTCTGATTCTGCCTTCCGACTCTAACTATGCTTTTTGATGATTTTTTCTTATCCACTTTGCATGAAACACATTGGCTCCGTAATACTGCAATCCCTTCTCGACATCAAGACCAATCGACATATGTTGTTCAACAACATCCATATCGATGGATTTAGTGCACTTCATTATATGGGTTAGATGCTATGGTCAATCACTGCTCCATTGTTCTCATGTTTTATTTGATATTTTTTTGCAAGGTCATCGATGCTTCTCTGTCTAACGCACTTGACCCAAGGTTTTCTTGATGCCTACCCAGGTAATACTTCAGTGTTTTCTTTTCTGGTCTTTGTTGCATGCAGCTGAAGTGCTTGATGAAATGAAAATGAGGCCAAGAGGTTATGCAATTGGTCAAATTTGGGTCTGCAAGTGTTGGGATACTATTTTATTATTGGTTCTGGACTCCATCTTTTCTAGTAGTGGTTCTTCTCCAATTTATCAAATGATGGAAGTTTACCATCAGAAGACATATTCATTAATATTTGATGGTCACACTAGAATCCTGTAGTATGTAAGCAATCCATACAGAAATGTTTGGCCACATAATGCTTCTACTAGTCAGTAGGATGCACGGATGCAAGCTGTAGCTCTGGTTCTTTATCTTATCAAATGCAAGGTGTCCTACAAATTATATTATATTTCTGCCCTGACGAGTTGTATCTTCATATGTAAAAAAAATATCAGAAGATTCTGAACATCTTCTACCTGCCAATGTGAATGCTCTTTGAAATAGATGCATGTTCTTCTCACCTAAAGTTTCATGCCATGTTCTTTTGTGCGTACATCTTCCTTGTGTGTTTTTCCTCCCGATCAATCTCTAGTTTACATTTTTTTTCTATTACTTAAATCTTTTCATGTCTGCGGTCTTACTTTTTCTCAGCAAAATTGTCTACTTGAGTTAAAGGTTGTAATAACAATAGAAGCTATTAGTTTGCTCAGAGTTATATGTAAAACAATTAGTATCTTTACAGTTCATTGGCATCGGCTTATCTTGGAGGTCACAAAACCCATTTTTGGTAGCAATTAGTCTTGCTTTATTTGTGTCAATTGAATGGTGTACTTGTTTATAACATACTAATGTCCCGCAACAATGTGCGAGGTATCATCTAGTATAAATCAATTCCTCACACACGAGGAAT
This sequence comes from Avena eriantha, assembly GCA_910589775.1. Classification (NCBI taxonomy): domain Eukaryota; kingdom Viridiplantae; phylum Streptophyta; class Magnoliopsida; order Poales; family Poaceae; genus Avena; species Avena eriantha. The sequence continues at coordinate 341,793,827 of OU342742.1, read as the reverse complement.
GATTGTTATTTAAATAAGCATATACTATATTACATAAATTAGGATCCTAATTTTGTTTTTAATAAAGTTAGACAAATGTATTACTCTTATAGTTTACAATCAATTGTAGTGTTACAATATTTGGAAATTTTATGTTACCAATTAAGTTACTATAGTTACTGATATATGTTACTACTTGTGTTGCTATATATAGAAAATTATGTTACCGGTGCATTGTGTAACACATAATATGTGTGTTACTACCATACAATTGTAACATAGTTTTTTAATTATAGTAAAAATTATTTCATGTTACAACATACACCTCCTAGTAACACGGCCTAACATAACACATTTTGATTTGTGTTACTACATAGCTTGGTAACACCTATTTGGCCCTATAGTAACACAAGACTGTGTTACCAAAGCTCTGTCCTGTTGTACTGGGATCAATGATGAGTGTCTACCATGGTAGAGTAAGTACACATGATCTAGTAATGACTTCATAGTAAGGTTCTATGCGTCAAGTTATTACATGCAAATGTCAAACATGGTTATGCATGTGAAGTTAAACAATTTTAATACTATCTGGGTTTGTGCAATTATGTGACTTAAAGTATGTTTGGCATTGCAGGTATTTTAGGGTAAGTGCAAACTCAGAGTTCTACTTTTAAGAAAATAATTGTAAATCGACTTAATTTGGTTCAAGGAATTTAGGTTAATGGTTTAGGAAATTCCTTTGAAGTATTTATAAAAAACATAATAATAAGTAGAAAATAATTTAGAAATGTTTAATACTTATTTTTTAAATTTTAAAGTAATTAGAGTTCGATTTAAGCTAATTAAGACTTGAATTTGCTTTCTTTAAATCCAAAATTAAAATTTAACTTGATTACTTGTGCTTATTTAATTTTAACTATTAGTTTGTATTTCTGGGAATAAATTTTATGCTCTAATAACTACTGTTTAAAATAAACACACATGAGTACACTAGAATTACACATGTACACATACTAGACTACTTAAATAGGCCAGAAGCTAATTTGGCCCAGCAACACACAAGTACAAATGATTTATTTATAGCAAATTAATATGATTAGTACTCACGACTCACTCACATACATATTTACCCATTGGTTAGCTCGATTATAGACCCAAGTGCACACACGAAAAAAAATTACCCAAAAAAAGAGTGCACACGCGATGAAACGAACCAGTGCTCGCAAGCACGATGGGGTCGACCTAAAAAAAACATACACGCATACACGTACACAATCCAGTCTTTCTCTCCATCTCTAGGTCTCTCGTACGACTATATGTGGCTCTCGTTCCCCTTCTACTTCCCACGCGGATGCGGAAGCCGCATGCTGCTATTCCTGCTGTCGCTGGCCGCATCCGGCGCAACCGCTCGTTGGTTCTACCTCGCCATCTCCTCCTCATCCCTTTTTCCCTGGCCAATTTAGCTCGACCGCGCCCTCACGTGAGCCCAGCCGAAACCCTATCCCTTTCCTCTTTCTTGGCCTCCGACTCTGCTCCTGCGACCGAGTGCCTTGTCGTCGTTCGTGATCCCCATATCCACCTTGATCTCCTTGTCAACTATTTGCTTCACTGACCTCCACATCGGCCGGTTTCTCTCTTGGGGTATTGCTGCTGCTACTACTTCCATGGGTGGACCGCGGCCTTCTTCTTCTCCTCCATGTTGCCTACTTCTTCCCTAATGCCAGAGGGACAGAATCTTGGGTTGTAACCCAGACATCCTTCGATGCGCCTCCACAATGCTTCACTGCGGTGGTGACGTACTTGTGGTGCCACTGCGAGGATATATCGTGTCACCAACTTCCACCTTGATGCTGACGGGATGGTGCTACTGTGGTTGTGCAACCCCGGCATCGACTGGTGGCTACTACAAAGATTGTGATGATGGCCAACGATTATTAGTGAGGTGATGGCCATAAGACATGGTGTTTGTGCAACCTGGTGGTGTGGTGGTCTCCTAGGCATGTGTCGTGTCCATGGTTTGCTTTAGTTGAACTACTGGTTACTAATTGGATGATTTGATCCAACTTTTTTCTAGTTAGTTTGTGGATTTATCAAATGGTCCTACTGGTCATGACTCTCTCTTAAGCTGTGGTACTCATTCATCTAATGTATTTCAAGCAATTATAGCTTGCGTTAATCTGTTGTGGTGGATAAGTACTAGAACTCATCTGATCTATGCTTTATTTCTGAAAGAATGCCTTAATTTGGATGGCTTGTTCATCTTGGGCATGTATGGTTTGATGTGATGCTATTTCTGACCAAATTATCTTGATTGTGTGGTTAACTGAACCTTACTTGTTGAACCTAAAAGTGAAATTTACTAGTAGATATGAAAGTATCTACTATCTAGCTTATGAATGTGTTTCTTGTACTACTGGACATGTCATAGTAAATAAACTTGTGGTTCATGCATCAATTTGAGATAATAGGTTTGGCTATTCTCTTCATGGAAACCTGATTAAATAGTTTTATAGTCAATTATATGATTCCTAGTTGATCTTTCTAGGGATATTATTATTTGAGTTCAAACCTTTGGCTTAACTAAACTTTACTCGGTACTAAAGTCTGAAAATATATTTCAATGATGATTCTTAATATGTACTGGCAGTTAGTTTTTGAAAACTAATATGGTTCCTAGAATAAAGATTCTAGGAAAATCATGTGTCAATTATTTATTGTGGCTTACAAATGACGTGGACATATTATATTAAGTGGAGAATGATGTAGATAACTGAAGTAGTGGCTTCTGTTTGCTTTAGAACCCTACTATGGTGCCTCCAAAGAGTATGCACAATAGTGTTTCATAGTGACATGATCTACTACTAAAGTAGCTGACTAAGGATTGACAGCTGGCTGCCAATGATGCAAAGGTTGAGGCATTGGTCAGGGAAGAATAAATACTGTGATGTGGCTTTTAATTCCCTGTGAGGAGTTTGCATAACTCCTCTATGCACGACTGAGGGAAACTTTCCCTTGATCTCTACTATATTACTTCTTTTTCCTAGCCTTTTTTATCTAAAATAGAGAAGAACAAATCATCTTGAGCCTGTATTCCCTACCTTGAGTTTCCTGGAGTGTGTTCTTCTTAACATGGCTTCTAGACCCTGAATATTCCCTTATTGTACCGCTAGCTTGCCGATCTTTGTGGTATGGGCTTGTTCCTTCCTAATTTACTTGTTGTTTGCTGTTGGTAAGCCTTCTGGTCATGGTTGCTTGTCTTCTTGGATCTGCTCCAGTTCCTCTTCTAGTAAGCTTCCTCCTTGCTATTGTCGTGGGATACTTGGTTGAAATGATGATTATCTGGTGCAGCTGGTTGCCATATGAACTGTTGGTGGGATTTTTTCTGAGGTAAGAGTAGTTGCTACAGCAGAGACATGTATGTGAGCTAGAAGATAAGCTTGTACAGCTGATGCATTATATATATACTACTGGGTGTTGCTTGTGGTTATGACAACACACAACTACATGTGGTGATTATGCTGCTTGTGAGTGGGCCTGGTGTGGTGCAAGTTCCTAGTCCGGTTGTGGAGGGGTTCAAGTAAAAGTGTGATCTTTTATTAAATTTTATTGTTGACTTTTTCTTACCAATGATGAAACTTCCCCCATTCCTATGATGCATCAGTCTGAGGAAACAACTTGATAAGAACAGATGCTAAGTGGCCCCTTTTACTGCTAAGTGATGATATTAAACAATGTAATTCATTATTAGACTTCTGAGAGCACTAAACACTAACCCCTCACAATTTCACTCTTTGTTTTCTTTTCCTTTTTGCGGGAATGAAGAATATGACAGTAGATAAGAATAAATAGTCCAGGTTTTAGATTTTCTTTTTTATACGTCTTGTATTTTACTTTTATTCAGATTGTAAAGACAATGTAATATTGTGTGATATAAATAAAATAGTATTCTATCCAATGTTTCTCAACGAGGGCTCAACACAATGATCGCCCCGCACAATTTCCGAGGCATGCCTCTCTGAGGACCCTCCCACCGGCTCTCGCCGGCGCCACTCCGGCGCCGTCGCACACCTATTCATGGGCTCTCTTTCACTGGATTCATCTGGTGGTGGTTGGAAAATCACCTATTCCGGGATCTCCACCGATGGTAAGTTCCTTGTTGGATCTCTGATTCTCTCAGATAATCACTGGCTAGTCATTCTCAATGCCAATGGTTCACCACTTGAGGGTAGCAGCATGGAAAATGGGGAGGTTCTCATGATTGGTTATGTGGTGAGGTTCCCCTCTCATCTTTCAAGAATCAATGATATTTTGTCACCATCTTTTGATTTTCTTGGGACTTCTCATGATCTTGATTGCAATAATGAAGATTTGAAACTTATGTGGCTCGTTACTAGCTCTTCCTTGCCTTTTGATGATTTGGAGAAAGCTCCTGGTTTTTTGGTCCTGTATTCTCTTGCTAAGCGGGTTGTGTTACTAAATCATGAAAAAGTGGTTATTGATGCTAGATTCCTTCTTCAAAATGATAAAATCTCCTCTGGTGTGACTTTGGACCTTGTCATCAAAAGGGTGGTGGTGGGTGCTCAAATTGTCAATGTGCCCCTTGCATCATCAGCCAAGCACAAAAATTGCATTTCATTGGATTTCTCTAAAGGGATGAATTTTGAGACAAATATGTTCAAAAAATTTGGTCACCACATCAATTTCTCGGGTGGATTTCGCAGAAGACCTTTTTTACTAGTTGTCTCATTTGGTCGTGCAAATTTTAAGATTGATATTCATACTATTGGCATTGTTCTTCAAGCATGTTTGGGGGGACAAGCATCAAAATTTCAAGTCAAGATGCTCCAAGATAGAACCTTTAGATTCTCTATTGCATCAAGAGCTGTGGGTTTCGAAATATATAATTCTAGTTCTTTCACTGATGAATCATTTATCTTGAAGATCAACCTTTGGGGCGATGGAGGCCCAAATTGGAAATTCGAAGAGAAAGAATATTACAAAGAATTGGACAAGGATTGGACTTTTGTTTCATACAAAAAGAAAAATAAGACCTCTATTTTTGATCGTATTGGTTTGTCGACGTCATCGGTCCCATGCAATAACGGTCAAATAAAAGGTGACATTAAATGAGTGGTACCGGGTACATCATTTGCGGAAATTGTGATTAATGGTAAAGTTATTGAGGGTGCGAAATCACCTGCAGTCAACAAATCAACCACAATTAATTTGCCTAGTATTTTGCCATTTTTGAAATTTCCTACTTTCCCTTCTCGTCCCTGGCCCGACAAATCTTACCTGCATTGGTTCATGGCCCATGTCATGCCACAAGTTTCGTGGTCCATGGTGTACGATTGTCTTAAGGATTTTGCTCTTGCCCAAAAAAATAATTCGGCCGAACCCCCTGCCTCCTCAACTCCCACGCCTGCAGAAACCCCAACTTCCTTGCTCTGCTCGTCGCCGGCAACAACCGCCGACGCAATGGCAAACATTCCACTTGACCCTCGGCCATTCCTTCCCCATGGCTTTGAGATTATGCAGGTGGCTGGCCGGAATTGGGTCAAGAGGGTGGTGGTTCCTTGCCGACCAAGGGCACATGAACAGTATGCCATTGCGCACATCCACCCCCTTCCTCCTGGTCTAGTTCCATTTGGTAATATCAGAGATGTGTTGCAAGATTTCTTTATCAATGATGCTCATGTTAAATTTCATGATATACAAGATTGTCCTTTTGGCTCTGCATATGTTCAATTTTCCAATGTCAGTGACCGTGACCGGTTAAATGTTGCGGTTCATATCCCCTTCCAGGATGTTGCTATCTCTTTTGCTAGGCATAATGAAGGAATTAACTACCGTAGGACTCAATTTAACAATGAATTTCGTGATATACAAGATTGTCTTCTCTGATATTGGTAAAGTGCTACTCTGGGAGAGGGACCCTGAGCACAAGGGCAGGATCATTTCAAATCTCAGAGTCACTGGCCTTTTAGATGTTCCTAAGAGTGTTAGATTCACCATTGGGGACCTTGTGGAAACAGAATCATGGACTTTCTCTATTGAAATTTTAAACAGCAATCTCCTGGGAGGGGGCCCACCTGATGAGGACCCACTACCTGATGATGGTGCTGGCCCACATCCCCTGCATGTGGTGGGACCCATTTTTGGCCCCCCTTCACCACCACCTCCTCCACAACCTGAAGGAGACATTGGTGGATGGGACCAATGGGTTGAGCCTGCTCCTCAACATAATAATGCTGGCTAGAGAAACTGGAATGTTGTCCAAGGACCTGTGTTTGCTGAAGGGGTTGACATGCCTATAGATAACATGAATTTGCTACCTCAGGAGGCTAACAGTGCAGTTACTCGTTCAATCCATGTTGCCAATATTTCATCTGACAGTGACAAGGCATCTGTGCAGGGTGCTGAGGATATTGAAGTGGAGCAAATTATTGCTAATGCTAACCAGGATGTGGGCATGGGAGAAGGACTGCTTAATATTCTGCAAAATTACCAGGATGATGAGGAGGTCAACATCCATGCTAATGAGGGTAACCTGCAAGATGACTGGATGATTGAGGACACAAACCTTCTCTCCCCCAATGAGGCACATCTTCAAGTTGAAATGGCCATCGTTCCATTTGTCAATTCCTCTGAAGTGCTTTCTGCTAGGAATTCCTTCTCAAAGCAAGGCCTAGAACTATGGGCCAGATTCTTTGCTCCACACATAAATCCCTCACCTGACAAAGGCAAACTGCAATGTGACATCCCTGTAAGTTTGTTTAATTTTATCACCCTCATGCTCATCACTCCTGAAAAATTCAGTTGGGCTAGACACTTTCTTACCTCTCCCCTTTGGGATATTATTAAGGAGCCAATTGCAGAAGAAAATACTTTCACTTTCATTATCCTTGATGAATGTGTTGGACAGATACCTCCTCACTACCTGAATGATTCCCCATCAAGCATGATGGTGCCAAATGCTCCTGCAAAGAGGAGGAGGGGTAAAGAACCATTAGTGGACTCTGAGGTGAGCAGGAGCCTCAGAATTGTGAAACGTAATAGGGGGTTTAAAATCCATGTGAATTGTTCTGATCATAATTGTCACTCTTGCAATGTTGCACCACCTTGTCTCAGTAATAAAGTTGTTAAGAACCTTGCTGATTCATTTTGCAAGGTTAAGGAGGGGGAGCTTGAGAAAAGGTTGCTGAAGAAGAGCAAGATCAATGATTTGATCATCAAACCACCTGGAAAACCTGGACCAAAGAAGACTGGTTCAGAATCATACCTCCCAAGCAAGAAGAAGGGAGGCGCTTCTGAGTCTTGTGGACAGCAGTCTAAGAAGAAAGCACCTAAATAATGTTGTTAATGTCTACAAAATTCTGTCCGTTTGTGACTGGATCATATACCTTTGGTGTCTGTTATGAGTTGTTTCAGACCTATTTGCTGTTATGCATGTTTATGAACTCAGTACCCTATGATATGTTTAGTCTTGTTTGTGTGACTACAAATCTTGTGTCACCACAATGCCCACTCAATTTGTTTATTAATGAGTAACAACAGAAATTGGAAGATACTGAATTGGAACCTCAGAGGAATTTACTATGAGAAAAAATGGTTGGCATTAAAAATCAAAATCATGGAATCTGAGTGTGATATCATTTATCTCCAAGAGACCAAGAGAGAAAACTTTGATATCAATTACTTAAAAAAAATTTGTCCAAATAAGTTTGACAGCTTTGACTTCTTACCATCAATTGGTGCTTTTGGAGGGATCATCATCATTTGGTGCAGTTCATTATTTAATGGCGTCAGAGCTTTCCAAAATGAATTCTCCACTTCTGTCACTTTCACATCTCAGTTATCCAATGATTCCTGGACTCTTACTAATATATATGGTCCATGTCAAGCTAATAGGAAAATTGATTTTTTGGACTGGTTTTCCAACATCACTATGCCTGGTAGTGTGGACTGGCTTATTTTAGGGGATTTTAATCTTATCAGAAGTCTTACTGATAGAAATAAAAGTGGGTGGGATGTTAATGAAACTATGCTCTTTAATGATGCTATCATCAACCTGGGACTTATTGAGCTACCACTGAAAGAAAGAAAATTCACTTGGAGTAACATGCAAAAAGATCCACTTCTGGAAAGACTGGATTGGTTCTTTACTTCTAGCTCATGGACAACCAAATACCCTTACACTTTGGTTACACCCTTATCCAAGCCTACTTCTGATCACCTCCCTTGTGTCATCTCTATTGGAACTAACATCCCCAAGGCACAAATATTTAGATTTGAAAATTACTGGCTTCACCATTCTGATTTTAAGATGATTGTGCAAAATGCCTGGAATATACCAGTGAATTGTCAGGACTTGGCAGAAAGAATATGTGGCAAGATGAAAAATGTGAGGAGAGGCATCAAGATATGGGCCAAACAGTTACCATGCTTAAAGGACCAAATTGCTAAGGTGAATGACACCATTGATCTTCTGGATCTACTTGATGAATCTAGAACATTAACCATCAATGAATGGCACCTCAAAGATATCATGAAATCTCATATTATCTCTCTTCTTCAAAACCAAAACACCTATTGGAAACAAAGAGGAAAAATTAAATGGGTGAAACTTGGGGATGAAAACACAAAAAAAATTTCATTCCAAAGCAACCATCAGTTATAGACACAATTATATCTCAATGATCAAGAATGAAAATGGACAGGAATTTATCAATCACTATTTACAAGGCTGATATTCTTTGGAATGACTTCAGAGCAAGAATGGGTACATCAATCAAAACTGAGATGCACTATAACCTTGCAGATTTCTATGGAAATGGAATGACTGAGATGAAGAGTTCACTTGAAAAACCTTTTCTTGACAAGGAAACTGAGGAGGTTATTTCTGAACGACCAAATGACAAGTCACCTGGACCTGATGGTTTTAATAATGAATTTATCAAAAGCTGCTGGTCAATCATTGGAAATGATATCAAATTACTGATTCATGATTTCTTCAATGAGAAAGTTTCCCTTGAGAGCATTAACTCTTGTTACATTACTCTCATTCCTAAAGCCACATGCCCTTCTACCTCTGCTGATTTCAGACCAATTTCCTTATTGAACCGTATATATTCAAAATAATTACCAAACTTCTTGCAAATAGATTGCAATCTCTAAATCTGGAATTGGTGCATAAAAACCAATATGGTTTTCTCAATAATAGGTCTATTCAAGATTGCATTGGATGGGCATTTGGATACTTATTCCAATGCCACAAGTCAAAGGAGGAAATTTTAATTCTAAAACTTGATTTTGAGAAGGCTTTTGATACAATTGATCACTCTGCCATCATAAATATCCTTAAAGCTAGAGGATTTGGGAGGAAATGGATCAAGTGGATAGAAATGATCTTTGAATCTGGAAGTTCTGAAATCCTTCTAAATGGAGTGCCTGGTAAAAAGTACTATTGCAGGAGAGGTGTAAGACAAGGAGACCCCCTTTCACCATTACTATTTGTTCTTGCTGCAGACCTTATGCAATCTGTCCTGAATAAGGCCATGCATATGAACCTTCTAACTCCACCTATTGTGGGACCACCCAATAGTGATTTCCCTATTATTCAATATGCTGATGATACATTGGTGGTACTTAAGGCAGATGCTGCTCAATTATTGTGCTTGAAAGCACTTCTTCAAACATTTGCAAGTTCCACTGGGCTCAAAGTCAACTATTTGAAATCTAGCATGATGCCAATAAACATAAGTAATGACAGGCTTATGCATTTTGCTATGACAATCAACTATCAAACTGGTTGCCTACCTTTCACCTACCTTGGCTTACCATTAAGAATTACAAAACCATCTATGGAGCACTTTCTACCCATTGTTCAGAGAGTGGAAAGAACATTATGTGGTATTGCTGATTTCTTGAATTATGGAGGAAATTTGCAACTGGTAAAATCTGTTCTGTCCTCACTACCTCTATATTTCATGAGCTGTTTGGAGGTACCAATTGCCATCAAGGATCAAATTATAAAATACATGAGATATTGTCTATGGAGAAAGAGGACTGAAGATGTACAAGCAAAAGGACAAGCTCTTGTGTCTTGGAATAAAATCTACCGTCCTAAAAATCAGGGGGGTCTAGGGGTGCTAAACCTATAGATCCAAAATGCTGCCCTCCTTCTGAAAAACTTGGACAAATTCTACAACCACCATAACATCCCTTGGGTTCATCTCATATGGGAAAGCTATTACAAAAATGGAAAGCTACCTGGAAGAAGCATGGAGGGATCATTCTGGTGGAAATCTCTAAGTGCAATCTGAATTTAGGAAGGTCTACTTATTTTTAGTCTGACCTATGGCAAGATGAGTGCTTGATGAATAAATTCCCTCACCTTCTGTCCTATGCTAAGTTTACAAATATCAGTGTACATGAATTCCTTCGTGCTGAATACTTAGAAGATAACTTTCACCTACCACTCTCTCAACAAGCATACTCTGAGTTTTAAGTCATGGAAGAAAGATGACAGGAATTCAGGCATACCACTCAGGGGGATACCCATGTAATTGGAACTATATTTGGGGATCAGATAAATTTGAAGTAAAAAAGGCCTACTCAGCCATGATTGGATACTCACCATCACCACCACACTTTTCTTGGGTTTGGGCAACCTCCTGTCAAAATAAACACAAGTTCTTCTTCTGGCTTCTGCTTCTAGACAGATTGAATACAAGGAATCTCCTGAAGAGAAAGCAATTCATCCTTCCAGACTACAATTGTGTAATTTCCAACTGTTACTTGGAAGAATCAACTAATCATCTTTTCTCGGAATGTACATTTGCAAACAAATGCTGGGACCATATTTCCAGAAAGAGAACTGCAAACCTAACAGGATTGGAAGCTATTTCAAACATCACAGAAAAGTTACACCTACCATTTGCAATGGAGATCATTATCATGAATTCTTGGGGTATCTGGATATGCAGAAATGAGAAGATTTTTAATGACAAAAGGCCCACATTTGAAAGATGGAAAGCAATTTTCTATCAAGAAATGAGATGGTTACAATTCATAATCAAAGGAAAATACAAGGAGATATTCAAAGCATGGGTCAACCAGCATTTAGATCAGGGAGAGGGTAGAATATTCTTATCTTAGAATGATGTTACTTTTGATCTACCTTAGATCATTTCTTCTTGTAAAATACTCATATTTTATAATAAAAAATTGAAGTGAGGATTTTTTCCCTACTGTTTCACCTCAAAAAATTCTTGTTAATTATTTCGTTATTGTAATATCATATTACATTACTCAATTATTCATTTCATTTCTGTATTCTTTATAATTCAAACTCCTTGGTTTTAAATTCAAATATATCAATTAAAATTTGAATATGAATTGCTTCCCTAAAAAACAAAGATTCAATAGAGGTCATGTTGAAATATATCGCACTTGCCATGGCGTTTTCATGAGAACAAGAGAAACCTTGATCCCTCTACACCTCTTAGTTTTTCACAAAAATTCTCCAATTTTTCGCATGCATGAATGCAATGCACACACTTGTGGTCTATCCTTTTTAGACCTAATATTACACGGACTCCACTGATGAAGGGAGAAATTGCAAATTCGACGCGGGATCCTAGTCGCATTAGGTGGGTCGCAAAGTCAGTAAGTCGCTGCTTTGGGCGAATGGAGCGGAGCGAGTGATCAATTTGATCGAAGTTGGACCGTCAACCTGGTCAAACTTAGGTAACCTTTAATGGTAACTTCAGCGGAGTTACCACGAAACAACGACTAATCCGGGTCATTTTGTTAGTCCCGCCTACTTAAGGGGGAGTCCAGGAGCACCGTACGGATCTTATTCCGCATTCCTCCATTCCTTCTCCTTCTTCCTGACACCCTCGATCCAGATCTCTTGACCAAGCGAGCTCCTTCTTGATGATGCCTCCCCAAGATCTTTGGGGAAATTCCAAGTGGACGACAATTCTTCCAGGAAGCCGGAGTCCTCGTGAAGGGGAATTGGCGAATCCTCGCGGCTAGCGAGGTCGAGCGGAAGCCACAGGCTGGGGAATTCATTTCATTCCTAGATCAACTAGAGCAGGGGTTGGGATTCCCCACCTGAATCTTCTTCCGGTGCTTCTACGCCTATTATCGAATCAAGCCTTCTGGCCTGGGGCTGCATAGCATCGAGCAGCTCATGATCTTCTTCGCATTCTGCGAGAGCTAGCTCGGGTGTAAACTCTATTTCCCCCTCTAGCTAGAGCTGTTCCATGGCCGTGTTAGCCACGAGGGGAAGGGCATGCCTATTTTGGCTGCGGGTGGCATCACCTTCCAACTGAAGCCCAACACCAAGTTCCTGAAGCTGATGCTGCCAAATAAAGCGGCAAACTAGTGGAATAAGTTCTAGTTCTACGTTAAGGAATCTACCCTCACCAATGAGGTGGAAATCCTGGCATACACCACAGAGCGAAGCAATCTACATCACCTGTCGGCACATAAGCTCCCCAAGGAACTGGCTGCGGTCATGGCAGAGATGTGCTCCCGTCTAATGGGGCTGGAGTACAGGGGGTTGATGACGATCAACCTTTATAACTGTTGGCTCAGGAGGCGACTCATTCAACTCTCCACCCGAGCCCATAGTATGTATGAGTACACCAGGTCGACGAACCTGACAAAGTCGTCACATGTAGTGTGGGCCATGGAGGATTACGTCAAGACCCTCAAGAAGATCACAGACGTGAAGATCAACAATTTGTCGGAGGGACTTCGGATGTACAGGACCGGAGCACTACTGGCCTCCACCATAAGTTTTTTCCAGTCGAATCTCTTCCCTTGTTTGACTGTTCGAGTACATGTATTGACTTACATAATCTACTTCATGTCGTAGACCTTCCGAATCTTGGAGCATTGGCGGCCTCCACTCGACAAGGAGGTGCTGGAGGAGCTTCTAGAGGATGGTGAAGGTGAATAATCCGAGAGTGAGGAGGAGGAAAGCGAGGAGGAGAAGGAGGCCGCCTCCATGCCCAGAAGACTCATGGCCAGAAGGGCCATGAGGCAGAGGCTAGCCACATCATTGAGGAGTATGATAGAGATCTGAACATTGTTGATGAGCACAGCTCCAAATGGGTGCCCACCACAACTAAGCCCACCTCGAAGGTTAAGCCATCGGTGAAGCCGGAAGAAAAACCAGAGACGGCGTCCAAGCCAGAGGAGGCGATGAAGGAGGCGACAGAGCCAGCGAATCCGGAGACGTCGATAACTAAGCTAGAAGAGCCACCCAAGTCATGATGTTAGGCGAGCCTCCTCGAGACGGGGTTGACGCGCCCGTTTGGCCCCGAATTGGAGAAGCCCGTGCATATCAGCACAGGGTTACAAGTCCTTCTGGTCGCTAAGTAAGTGTTTTCTACTTATTCTGTCACATTTGTACTGCGCTACTCGAAATTTCCTAGTTGCTAACCATCTGAAACTTGCAGGAATCAGCTGAAAAAGATCAGATGTGCCACCATGGCAAATATCCCTTTGATCCACCTTGAGGAGGGAGAAGACTCCTCCAAGAAGAGGAAGGGCGACTCTAGTAAGGCTCCTAACCTTGGTGCCAAGAACAAGAAGGTCGACTTTGACCAAGCAGGTGAGGCGGCATCAAAGGATGACACGGGTGACGTCGTCGTGTGTAAAATCCCAAAACTCTAATCCAAGGTTATTAAGATCCAAATCATCAAAAAATAGGGTTAACAAAAACTTTTCCAATTAAAATTATTAAAGCATTCATATGTGTGTGCATTTTAAATAGGAGTTGATTTGAATTGCCTTGTTTAAGTGATCCATTGCTTGTAAAATGATTCTTAGGTGAAATAAACATCATCTAGATCATTCCCAAACAAATCCCAAAGAAAAACAAATCAAAATGAATAAAATAAAGAAATGGTCATTTGTGCCATTTTAATCAACATGCCTACTTTGGCTATTCCTAGGGCTCAATTCTTAACAGAGACAAATGTGGACCTTTGCACCCCTTGCTAGTACATGTAATGATGTACCAAGGCCCACTTTGTGATCTGCCAAAAACTTTCAAACACTAATTTTAAATGGCATTTCAAAATTGAATGTAGTTCATATGGGAAGATCACACTTATTCAAAAACCACTAAAATGAGCTCCACTTTCAAAACCCAAGCAACCACAGAGGCTTAAGCATGTGTATAACAAACTCACCAAAATTCATTCAAAAAATTCCAAACTTGAGTTCATGCGGCCATAGTGTCGAACACCTAGCAGGCATGAATCACACTCTAATCCTAGTTCACTGTTTCTACAGGGTTTTGCCACCCATTTGACCTCAATTTGCTCCCTCTGTCCCTTCTAGCTCTAACCAAAGCCTAATCACCCCACCCCTTTGTCCCTAGCAGCAGTACCATGCCACCCCGAGGACATGCTCGCCGGCCAAACCTTGCCAACGCAGCAGTAGACCGCCAACCCCTCTCCGCCGCTCCAGGGAGCATGGCGTGACCTCACCGCCGCCCACGGTCTACCCCACGCTCACTGCCAGCCCATGGACCACCGAGGAACCGCCGCGCACTAAGCCTCTGCGCACAGCCAGAGCGCGCTAGAGCGCCAACGCCGCCAGCACACCACATACCGTGCCTCGACCGAAGACCGCCCGTGCTGCTCCGCCTCGACCCCAGCAACCCGCCAGACACGGCTGTGCACCGCCGCGTGACCCATAGTCGCCGTGCGCCGCGTCGAGCACCGCCTCTGTCTCCCAGAGCGTGGGACGCTCCCGACCAAACGCCACCGCCCCTAGCCACGCATTTAAGTCATAGAGCACCGCCAGGAGGCAGGCCACCGTCCCCTACCTCAAGCCATGCCGCTAGCACGCTGTGCAGCCCTCACCGGAGTCGCCCGCACATCCCTTCCGGTCGCCTCGTCGAGCTATAAATAGAGGCCACCCTAGCACAAACCACTCACACCATTCCACTCTCCTATCCTCACTGGTCCTTCCCTACCTCTAGCCGGAGCAGCTCAAGCACTTTTTCACCAGAATTTGGCCGGAGAAGCCCGCTGTAGAGGAGGAGAAGGCGCCGTCGATTCCGTCCACCTCAGGAGCTGTAGCAACCACCCCTGAGCCCGCCATCGACAGCACGTTCGATCGCCCCCATCGCCGCCGTAGCTGGGGCCCTGGTATGCCCCCTGAGCACCCCCACCGAGCCGCTAGGGTTAGACCTTGCCGGCGACCTTTTTGTCGTCGACGACGAGTCCTAGCCGTAGATCCTAGTTTTAATCTAATGACCCACATCGCCCCGTACCGCTTCGCATGTAAAGAGCCCCTGACCGGTGGACCCCCGTTTCAGCTGTTCTCTGTGCCGCGGAATGCCACTGGGCCAGCCCGTTTACTTTCTCGCGTGAGCCATTTAATTCAAACTTAGATTTTTCTATTTAGTTTAAACCAAGTTATCTCCCTTAGTTTAAAAATGCATTCAGAGAGATTTACATATCCAAATGGAGTGATTCCAATTTTGTTAGAAAGCTATTGAAAAGATCTACCAAAGCCCGTTGGATTTAATTCAATTAGAATTAGAGATCTCTCCTAGTAAATATAACAAGACAGAAGCTTTTGCACATTCAAACATTTTTATAAAATCAACCATGATAGCTTTTGAGTTGATTCCAACTCTTAAAAATCACATTTAACCATGTCTATCTGAATATGTAATAATATTAAGGTTTACACACGGTGACTTTGGACTAGTACCAAAATAATGCTATATAGGCATTTCTAGTCACTTTAAATCATTAAATAATAAACTTAAACCTAAGTAAATATGATCCAACCCTTAAATCACATTCCCACATGTGAGAATATGTGGTGATCACATGTGTCCATATGATCCCATATTTTAAGTGGTGAATATTAAATCTTAGTTAATTTTCAATGAGTAGAAATTACTTTTCTTAATTAAAAAGAATGTAGCTAGTTAATAATACTTGTGATGGTTGTGATGATAATAGATCATCAAATGTGTGCCTTAGAGTGCTAATTAAACTAGTAAGTATTGTTTGGTGATTGTGTACTCCCTATGTATTTATAGACGATAGTACCGACCAAGCTTTCGAGGAGGAGGAGTTCTATCAAGAGGAGGAAGAAAACTTCAACCACTACACTAGACAAGGCAAGCCACCATTAACAATGTAAGCTAACTCTTGCAAGCTAGATAATCTAAGTAGATGCTTTAGGCATGCTTTGGCTATACCACTTTGACCATTACTTACCCCAAGTGTTATTTTCAAAGCTTTACTTCCCTTACTTTACCAAAGTCCTTTACTTGTTTTGAAGGTAGCATAAAGAGTATAAAACTTGACCTATTTAGATAACTTTAGATGTCATCCTATGCCATGAGATTGACCCCATCTTTTCACCTTAGTGAACACCCTTAACTTAGTAGTTTAGAGTAGATCAAAAACTTGAGTCACTCTAGATGGGAATACTTGGTGAAAATGAATTATGAAAACCTTGGAATGATGGGTCATTCTATTGAGATGTTTTGACATGTGTTAAGGAACACTAATGGTTTATGATGGTGAAAATGTTGAGGCACGTGCCTTAACCCTTTTACAAAAATTGATGGTTGGATTCGGATGCGATACCATTCCAATTTTACCGTACAACCACAATACCTGAATTGGGTAAGGCTTAGCCAGAAATTTATATGCATTAGTATTAGTTTCCTCGCGGGAGAGGTTTGAGATGAGGCTACCTCTCAATGTTGTCCACCTATGCAGTGCCCAAGATGACAGATGGTCATGGTTGGGAGGCCATGCTCATAGGAGAGGTGCTTATACTAGGGTGTGTAAAGGAAAGGTTATGTTTGATTATCTGCATACTAAATATGATGATTCAGGGTTATCCCTAACAGATATATCGAATCTTGTGGTGAAAGTGTACCACCTCTGTAGAGTGTCAAACTATTCGAATAGCTGCGTCCGCGGTTATGGACAGTTGGAATGGCCATACTGTTTCATTGTCAGATGTTTTCAAAATAACTGATGAAAGGAATGATGAATCTTGACTTGAACACAACAGGGTTGTGTTTATGACACTAGCTTCCCAACTTCAGTGATTCTAGAACTTTATTTTATCTTTCTTTGCTTCTGAACTCAGCTTAGGTTTCAAACTTAACCTTATAGTTAAACTTAGAGTTAGCACTTTACTTTAGAACTATACTACTTGTTAGTGGTAGTTTGCGAGTACTTAAAGAGTACTCATGGCTTTTGTCCCTGGCTATTCTCATGGCTAGACATTGAAGGAGACTACCAAGATGATGGCCAGCAGGACGGCTATGATAACTAGGACTATCTGCCTTCGTCAGCATTGCCTGTTCCCCTGAAGATGGACCCCACCGCTACGCTTATCTTCTATTCCATTGTTTGTTGTATTAAGACTGGATCACGAGATCCTTATTTGTGTAAGACCATATGTATGGTTTGTAATGGATGATGTACTATGATATCCAACTGTTATGTCCCGCAAAAATGGTAATCCTGGGATTGCGAGGTCTTCGCAAGAAGGTGGCCGACCTCGAGAAGACCATCAAGGAGCAGGAAGCTCAGCTTGCAGCCAAGGAGGAAGAAGAGGAGGGTGAAGACATCCAAGGAGACATGGATTCTTACCTCAGCAATGATGACGACTTTCTGGCGGAGGATGCGATGGACTTCTACACTGACGATGAGGACTCCGACTTCATCGATGATGAGTAGATGCACTAGAGCACTGTTGTAGCATGAGATGTATCGGTCCCACTATATCGTAGCTTGCAAAATGGTTCTTAAAACCATCTGTTTTTCTTTGTTGTGGTGTGTGTTGTATCGGGTGCCTGTTTGCATGAATGAAATGGAGTTAGTTGCAAAAACCTGAGTCAAACTCAAAGTTTTAGCTTGAAACCAAAACCATGAACCTTAGAACTTTCCCTCTTACCCCCTTATCTACCTCAATCTTCAGATGACTCGTGGAAACCAAGGAGGGAGCAGCTCGTCGCAAGACCCAATGCTGCAGATTATGCAAATGTTAGTTGCAGACCATGAAGCAAGCAAGGCAGAACGCCAGGCCAACTTAGCAACATTGCAGCAGATAGCTCAAATGGCCCAAAACAACCAAGGGCATGGAAATCAGGATCATCATGGATCCAAACTCAAAAACTTCCAGAATACCAATCCCCTAATATTTAGTACTTCAGAGAACCCATTGGATGCTGATGACTGGTTGCAGACAATGGAAAGCAACTTAGAAGTTGCAGGAGTTGATGACAACGAGAAAGTTCTCTTTGCCACCCATTATCTGGTAGGAGAAGCAAGAGCATGGTGGAACAGTATCCGCACCATGAACCATGGTCAAGTGATGACATGGGAAGCCTTCAAAATCATGTTCAGTCGCACCCACGTGCCGCAAGGTCTAGTCACCAGAATGAGGGATGAATTTCGAGAACTGAAGCAAGGAAGAATGACTGTGGTGGAGTACCGTGACAGGTTCATGTCGCTTGCAAGGTATGCACCTGATGAGGTCAACACGAAGCCCAAGAAGAAGGAGAGATTCTTCAACGGACTGCATGATGAGATGCAGACTATCCTCGTCAACATCCGCTTCGAGGATCTCGAAGAGCTAGTCGACTCTGCCATTCATATGGAAGGGAAGATTAACCAGGCAAACGACAACCGCAAACGTTGTATGATGCAGCAATCTGGATCCAGCAGTCACCAGAAGTACCATCCCAACCCCTCACCAGGATATGCACCAAGGAACAATCGACCCCCAATGTCTCGCCCAAGCTACCCCAACCGTAGCGGAGGTAATGTGAAGTCCGGAGGAAACAATCACAACTCCGGAAACACCAACAACTTCAACCGTGCACCTCCCAAGAACAACAACAACAACACTGCACCCAGAACTGGCGGCAATGTTGTGCCCGTCGCAGCAAAGGATAAGTCCCAGATCACTTGTTTCGAGTGTGGAGTGAAGGGTCACTATTCCAATGAATGTCCCAAGAAGACTGCCGCCACTGCCAATGTGAATTCCCCAGCTCAACAGCAGCGTCGTGTTCAACTAGGAAGAAGATTTGCCCTAGGGAACCCTCACAACCACAACGTCCGTCTCTTCCACATGAACGCCGAAGAAGCCCAAGAAGCGCCAGATGTAGTGCTGAGTATGTTTGCTGTCAACTCAGTTTTAGCAAGGGTATTGTTTGATTCGGGAGCATCGCATTCATTTGTCATCAAAGAATTTGCATGCAGATTCACCCAACCAACTTGAAGCATGTCATGATAGTTCAAATCCCCGGGTCAACAAGAAAAGCTAGAAAAATTTGCAAAGTTGTGCCTATCAGATACATGGGATAGATTTTTATGCCAACCTAATAGTACTCAGAACCAAAGGATTGGATGTAGTACTAGGTATGGACTGGATGTCAAGGCATAAAGGAATTATAGAATGTGCTAAGAAAGCCATCACCATGACCAGTAGCTCTGGAGTCACAGGAGAGCATATATCTGAAATCTTACATCGTCAATTCAAGTGCAACAAGAGTCTAGCCCTACCCACCATAGACCAAGTAAGAGTAGTCTGTGAATACACCAACGTATTCCCAGATGAATTGCTAGGTATGCCCTTGGATAGGGATATTGAGTTCATTATCCAACTAATCCTCGGAACCGAACCCATAGCCCATAGACCCTATAGCATGAACCCCTCAGAGTTAGTGGAACTGAAGAAGCAGTTGGATGCAATGTTAGCAACGGGCTTCATTCAACCAAGCGCATCGCCATGGAGATCACCAGTGTTATTCGTCAACAAGAAAGATGGAGTCAACCGCTTGTGCATAGATTACAGAAAGTTGAATGACGTCACCATCAAGAATAAGTACCCCTTGCCGAAAAAAGAGGATCTATTTGATCAGTTGACTGGAGCTCAGGTATTCTCAAAGATTGATCTTAGGACTAGTTATCACAACCTTAAGATTCATGCAACGGATATTCCAAAGACCGCCTTTACTACTCGCTATGGTTTATACGAGTATACGGTTATGTCTTTTGGATTAACCAATGCCCCTGCTTATTTCATGAATCTCGTGAATAAGATCTTTATGAATTTCCTAGATAAGTTCGTAGTTGTGTTTATCGACAACATCCTTATATACTCCAAGTCATAAGAAGAGCATGAGAAACATACGAGAATCATTCTAGAAACCCTGAGAGAGGATCGGTTGTATGCCAAATTCAGAAAGTTTGAGTTTTGGCTGAAAGAAGTACGATTCCTAGGACATATTGTGTCTGCTGGAGGAGTCCCTATTGATCCTGCCAAGATCAAAGATGTCGAAGAATGGGAAGCCCGAACCACTCAAACCCAAGTCCGTGCATTTCTCGGATTAGCGGGATACTACTGCAAGTTAGTAGAAGGATTCTCGAGCATCGCCAGACCCATGACCCAATTGTTAAAGAAGGACAAGAAGTTTGAATGGACCGACAAATGTGATGCCAGTTTTCAAGAACTGAAGAAGAAATTGATATCAACCCCAATATTGATCATGCCAGACATCAAGAAGCCGTTTGATGTATATTGTGATGCATCCAAGATTGGTCTCGGATGTGTATTGATGCAAGAAGGCAAGGTTATCGCTTATCTGTCTCGACAACTGAAGCAGCATGAGCAGAACTATCCTACTCATGACCTAGAACTAGCAGCCGTAGTTTTTGGCATTAAAGACATGGCGTCATTATCTGATGGGTAATCGCTGTAAGATTTACTCAGATCACAAGAGCTTGAGGTATATTTTTACTCAGGAGGAGCTGAATATGAGGCAAAGGATATGGATAGAGTTAATCAAGGATTATGACCTTGACATTCACTATCACCCCGGCAAAGCCAATGTGGTAGCGGATGCCCTTAGCAAATTGCCGTGTAGGCTAAACACCATGATTAAAGAGAAGCAGCCAAGTTTGTATGAGGAGTTGGAGCAGTTTAGAACTGAGCTGGTTAGCAAAGGATTCTTATCTAGTATTGAACTTCAACCCACTTTGATTAGCCAAATCAAGGAAGCCTAGAAGGGAAATGAAAGTATTGACGGAATCAAACGTCGTATTGGTACAGGAAAGGTACCATGATTCATTGAAAACGAAGAAGGAATTCTTTGGTACATAGGACGTATCTGCGTGCCAGCAGATTCGGAGCTGAAGCAAGTCATCATGCAGGAAGCTCATGATACTCTTTATTCTATCCACCCCGGAGGAACGAAGATGTATCAAGATTTGAAAGAGCAATTTTTGTGGCACAAGATGAAGAGAGAAATCAGAAGCTATATCGCAAAGTGTGACATCTGTCAAAGAGTCAAAGCAGAGAATTAGAGACCCGCAGGACTGTTGCAACCATTGCAGATTCCAGAATGGAAATGGGATTCCGTAGGAATGGACTTTGTCACCGGTTTGCTACTTCCAGTAGGGGAAATGACTCAATCTGGGTCATAGTTGATAGACTGTCCAAGGTAGCTCACTTCATACCTGTCAAGACTACCTACCAGAGTTCGAAGCTAGTAGAACTATATATTGCTAGGATTGTTAGTCTGCATGGAACCCCCAAGACCATAGTATCAGATCGAGGAACCCAGTTTACCAAGAGATTTTGGCAAAAAGCCTAGGAAGGATTAGGCACCAAGTTGAACGTCAACACCGCTTATCACCCACAAACTTATGGACAGACTGAAAGAGTAAACCAAATCCTAGAGGATATGTTAAGAGCTTGTGTTTTGGAGTAGGGATCAAAATGGGAAGACTGCCTGCCTTTCGCAGAATTCTCATATAACAACAGTTATCAAGCTAGTTTGCAAATGTCACCATTTGAGTTCCTATACGGAAGGAAGTGCCGTACCCCCTTGATTTGGTCGCAAGTAGGAGAGAGTCAGATTTTTGGACCCGACATTCTCCAAGAAGCCGAAGAGAAGGTTCACAAAGTCCGTGAGCACCTCAAGACCGCGCAGTCCAGACAGAAGAGTTATGCGGACAAGAGAAGGAGAGACCTAACTTTCAATGTCGGAGATTTTGTGTATCTCAAGGTTTCGCCATTCAAGGGAACGCAACGCTTTAGTCTAAAAGGAAAGATAACCCCCAGATATATCGGACGATTCAAGATTTTGAATTGTCGAGGAGAAGTATCGTATCAATTGGAACTGCCTGAAAAGATGTCAGCCATCCACAACGTGTTCCATATCTCGTTACTTCGCAAATGCCTGGAAGTGCCGAAGAAGACTGAAGTTTTCAAAAACATAGATCACCAAGCTGTGGAGATCAACAATGAGCTGACATATCGTGAAGTACCCATCCATATCTTGGAGGAGGCTCACAGAACCACCAGAACTAGGAGTATCAAGTTTCTCAAGATTCAATGGAGCAACCATACCGAGGAAGAAGCCACCCGGGAGCGAGAAGATTACATTAGGACAGAGTTCCTAGATCTCTTTAGTTCCTAGTTTTGTTTCGTAAATATCAGGACGAGATTTTTTTTAAGGGGGGAAGGCTTGTAACATCCAAAAAGTCTAATCCAAGGTTATTAAGATCCAAATCATCAAAATTAGGGTTAACAAAAACGTTTCCAATTAAAATTATTAAAGCATTCATATGTGTGTGCATTTAAAATAGGAGTTGATTTGAATTGCCTTGTTTAAGTGATCCATTGCTTGTAAAATGATTCTTAGGTGAAATAAACATCATCTAGATCATTCCCAAACAAATCCCAAAGAAAAACAAATCAAAATGAATAAAAGAAAGAAATGGTCATTTGTGCCATTTTAATCAACATGCCTACTTTGGCCATTCCTAGGGCTCAATTCTTAACAGAGACAAATGTGGATCTTTGCACCCCATGCTAGTACATGTAATGATGTACCTAGGCCCACTTTGTGATCTGCTAAAAACTTTCAAACACTAATTTTAAATGGCATTTCAAAATTGAATGTAGTTCATATGGGAAGATCACACTTATTCAAAAACCACTCAAATGAGCTCCTCTTTCAAAACCCAAGCAACCACAGAGGCTTAAGCATGTGTATAGAAAAGTCACCAAAATTCATTCAAAAATTCCAAACTTGAGTTCATGCGGCCATTTGTGTCGAACACGTGGCAGACATGATTCACACTCTAATCCTAGCTCACTGTTTCTACAGGGTTTTGCCACCCATTTGACCTCTATTTGCTCCCTCTGTCCCTTCTAGCTCTAACCAAAGCCTAATCACCCCACCCCTTTGTCCCTAGCAGCAGTACCACGCCACCCCGAGGACATGCTCGCCGGCCAAACCATGCCAACGTAACAGCAGACCGCTAACCCCTCTTTGCCGCTCCAGGGAGCACTGCGTGACCTCACCGCCGCCCACGGTCCACCCCACGCTCACTGCCAGCCCCTGGACCACCGAGGGACCGCTGGGTACTAAGCCTCTACGCGTAGCCAGAGCGCCAATGCCGCCAGCACACCACAGACCGTGCCTCGACCGCAGACAGCGCGCGCCGCTCCGCCTAGACCCCAGCAACCTGCTAGACACGGGCGTGCACCGCCGCGCGACCCACAGTCGCCGTGCGCCGCGTCGAGCACCGCCTCTGTCTCCCAGAGTGCGGGACACTCCCAACCAAACGCCACCGCCCCTAGCCATGCATTTAAGTCATAGAGCACCGCCAGGAGGCAGTCCACCATCCCCTACCTCAAGCCACGCCGCTAGCATGCTGTGCAGCCCTCGCTGAAGTCGCTCGCCCATCCCTTTCGGTCGCCTCATTGAGTTATAAATAGAGGCCACCCCAGCACAAACCACTCACACCATTCCACTCCCCTCTCCTCACTAGTCCTTCCCCACCTCTAGTCGGAGCAGCTCGAGCACTTGTTTGCCAGAATTTGGCCGGAGAAGCCTGCTACAGAGGAGGAGAAGGTGTTGTCGATTTCGTCCACCTTAGGAGCTGTAGCGACCACACCTGAGCCCGTTGTCGATAGCACGTTCGATCACCCCCATCGCCGTCATACCTGGAGCCCTGGTATGCCCCCTGAGCACCCCCACCGAGCCGCTAGGGTTAGACCTCGCCGACGACCTGTCCGTCGTCGACCACGAGCCCCAGCCGTAGATCCTAGTTCTAATCTAATGACCCACATCGGCCCGTACCGCTTCACGTGTAAAGAGTCGCTGACCGGTGGACCCCCTGTCCGCTGTCCTCTGTGCCGCGGAACTCCACTGGGCCGGCCCGTTTACTTTCCCGCGTGACCCATTTAATTCAAACTTAGATTTTTCTATTTAGTTTAAACCTAGTTCTGTCCCTGAGTTTAAAAATCCATTCAGAGAGATTTACAAATCCAAATGGAGTGATTCCAATTTTGTTAGAAAGCTAATAAAAATATCTACCCAAACCCATTGGATTTAACTCAATTAGAATTAGAGATCTCTCCTAGTAAAAATAATAAGACAGAAGCTTTTGCACATTCAAACATTTTTATAAAATCAACCATGATAGCTTTTGAGTTGATTCCAACTCTCAAAAATCACATTTAACCATACCTATCTCAATATGTAATAATATTAAGGTTTACAAGCAGTGACTTTGGACTAGTACCAAAATAATGCTATATAGGCATTTCTAGTCACTTTAAATCATTAAATAATAAACTTAAACCTAAGTAAATATGATCCAACCCTTAAATCACATTCCCACATGTGAGAATATGTGGTGATGACATGTGTCCATATGATCCCATATTTTAAGTCGTGAATATTAAATCTTAGTTAATTTTCAATGAGTAGAAATTACTTTTCTTAATTAAAAAGAATGTAGCTAGTTAATAATACTTGTCATGGTTGTGATGATAATAGATCATCAAATGTGTGCCTTAGAGTGCTAATTAAACTAGTAAGTATTGTTTGGTGATTGTGTACTCCCTATGTATTTATAGACGATAGTACCGACCAAGCTTTCGAGGAGGAGGAGTTCTATCAAGGGGAGGAAGAAAACTTCAACCACTGCACTGCACAAGGCAAGCCACCATTAACAATGCTAGCCAACCCTCGCAAGCTAGATAATCTAAGTAGATGCTTTAGGCATGCCTTGGCTATACCACTTTGACCATTACTTACCCCAAGTGTTATTTTCCAAGCTTTACTTCCTTTACTTTACCAAAGTCCTTTACTTGTTTTGAAGGTAGCATAAAGAGTATAAAACTTGACCTATTTAGATAACTTTAGATGGAATTCTATGGCATGAGATTGACTCCATCTTTTCACCTTAGTGAATACTCTTAAATTAGTAGTTTAGAGTAGATCAAAAACTTGAGTCACTCTAGATGGGAATACTTGGTGAAAATGAATTATGAAAACCTTGGAATGATGAGACATTCTATTGAGATGTTTTGACATGTGTTGAAGAAGACAAATGGTTTATGATGGTGAAAATGTTGAGGCATGAGCCTTAACCCTTTTACAAAAACTGATGGTTGGATTCGGATGCGATACCATTTCAATTTTACCATACAACCACAATACCTGAATTGGGTATGGGTTAGCTAGAAATTTATATGCATTATTATTAGTTCCCTCGCGGGAGAGGTTTGAGCTAAGGCTACCTCTCAATGTTGTCCACCTATGTAGTGCCCAAGATGACATATGGTCATGGTGGGGAGGCCATGCTCATAGGAGAGGTGCTTATACTAGGGTGTGTAAAGGAAAGGTTATGTTTGATTATCTGCATAATAAGTATGATGATTCAGGGTTATCCCTGACAGATGTATCGAATCTTGTGGTGAAAGTGTACCACCTCTGCAAAGTGTCAAACTATTCGAATAGCCGCGTCCGTGGTTATGGACAGTTGGAATGGCCATATTGTTTCGTTGTCAGATGTTTTCAAAATAACTTATGAAAGGAATGATGAATCTTGACATGAACACAACAAGGTTGTGTTTATGACACTAGCTTCCCAACTTAAGTGATTCTAGAACTTTATTTTATCTTTCTTTGCTTCTAAAATTAGCTTAGGTTTCAAACTTAACCTTATAGTTAAACTTAGAGTTAGCACTTTACTTTAGAACTATACTACTTGTTAGTGGTAGTTTGCGAGTACTTAAAGAGTACTCATGGCTTTTGTCCCTAGCTATTCTCATGTCCAAACTATGAAGGAGACTACCAAGATGATGGCCAGCAGGACGGATATGATAACTAGGACTATATTCCTTCGTCAGCATTGCCTGTGCCCCTGAAGATGGCCCCACCGCTACACTTATCTTTTATTCCGCTGTTTGTTGTATTAAGACTGGATCACGAGATCCTTATTTGTGTAAGAACCTATGTATGGTTTGTAATAGATGATGTACTATGATATCCAATCGGTTATGTCTCGCAAAAATGGTATTCCTGGGATTGCGAGGTATGGCATAATAGGCATCTGGGATTAAAAATCCGGGTGTTGACATCGTGTGTGAGGAGGGCGTCATGTTGCATGAGGGTAGCACAGTGGCAGAGGGTTGGGTCATTGAATATAAGCAAGTCAAGTCTTGTATGTGGTGTTGATGTTGTTTGGTTGGTTTTGACTTGTAGCGCGAGTCGGACGACCGACAATTGGAGTTGGAGTACCTTTAGTGGGACTTGTAGGTGGCAACCCAAGCTATCAACTAGCTTCGAGCTGCAGCGAGTATGAGATTTTATTTTGTCCAAGTTGGATTATGCTACTACGTCCGACCCAAATTAATGTTCTCGCATTTGTCTAGATTCGGATGTATCTAGTCATGGTTTAGTGCTAGATACATCCTAATCTAAACAAATCTGAGAACATTAATTTGGATCAGAGGGATTATCTTATTTGGCAGCGAGTTAACCTTCTTGCCTTGTTTGCAGGTGATACATTGCAAATGTATCTATAATTTTTGATGTTCCATGCTTGGTTTTATCTAGCTTTGGAGTACTTTTCATATGATTTCTTGGACTAACCTATTAACAAGAGTCATAGTGCCAGCTGCCTGTTTTCTGCTGTTTTTGATTCCACGAAGTCAGAAAATGAATATTCTCGGAATTGGACAGGACAAAAGCCAAAGTCATTATTTCACCGAGGGACACACGGAGCTAGAATACGAGATGGAGAGGGGCCAGGGGGACACCACACCACCTGGGCACGCGGCCTAGCCTGGCCCACGCCAGGGGGTGGTGTGGCCAGCCTAGGCACCCCTCGGCCTCCCCTTCCAACTATAAGATGCCTCCAATACAGAAACCCTCAGGACCCGATCAAAATTCCACGAAAGAGTCTGTAGCCGCCATCGTCTCCATCCCTAGATCGGGAGGGATCTGAAGCTCTTCCCGGCACCCTGCCGGAGAGGGGATTTCACCCTGGAGGCCTTCTTCATCATCATGCAAGCCTCCGGTGTGATGCGTGAGAAGTTCATCTCTGGACTACGGATCCATGTAGTAGCTATATGGCTGGTTCTCCTCCTTTGTGTTATCATGTTTAGATCTTGTGAGATCCGTTCATGATCAAGATCATCTATTTGTAATTCTACATGTTGTGTTTGCGGGGATCCGATGGATATTGAGATGCTATTTCAGATTGATTATTGATTCTATCATGTCTTTGTTATTTGTGATCTTGCATGCTTTCCGTTGTCAGTAGCTATCTTGGCCAAGTAGATGCTAGAAACTCCAAGAGTTAGTATTTATGCTCGATAGTGGGTTCATGCCTCTGGTAATCTGGGGAAGTGACAGAAATCTCTAAGGTACTAGATGTGATGTTTCTACTAGGGAGAAAACAACAATCCTGTGTTCATAGAACAATCGTATTGTCTACTTTACATGCAATTTGTAATGCAATTATCCGTTGCTTGCAACTTAATACTGGAGGGGGTTCGGATGATAACCTGAAGGTGGATTATTAGTCATAGATGCACTTGGATGACGGTCTATGTATAATGTTGTAATGCCCAATCAAGTCTCAAAGGAGTCAAGATGATTAGTATATGCTTGTATGTTTTATCGATGTTTGTCAAATGCCCCGCTGTAATTTGTTCACCCAACGTATTATTTATCTTAAGGAGAACCACCTCTAGTGAACTATGGACCCCGGTCCTTTCTTCTACTTTCAATATACAATCAACTGTTTACTAATTTGTGTTTACTTTCTGCAAACTACTATTTTCTTCCATTCGATACATTTAATCCTTTGTTTTCAGCAAAACCGGTGAGATTGACAACCTCATCGCAAGTTGGGGACAGAGTTCTGTTGTTGTGTTGTGCAGGTCTCCACGTTGCTACTAGCACCGGTAGTGCGCCCTGCTAAGGCTCAGCTAGCTACACCTTTGGGGTGTTTCCTTGCTCCTACTGGATTGATAACCTTGGTTCAGAATTGAGGGAAACGTGTTGCTATGCTCATCATACCTTCCTCTTGGGGTTCCCAAACGAGCTCGATATATTTTGGGCCATCAAGCGATTTTTTGGCGCCGTTGCCGGGGAGTCAAGGACATCTTCACAAGGGGAGTCCCTCATAACCAATCTCTTTACTTTGTTATTTTTGTTTTGCTTAGTTTACTTTTTGTTTCGTTTGCTTGTTTCTTTATCAAAAACACACAAAAATTAGTTTTACAAGTTTGCTTTCTTTACTAAAAACCCAGAAAAATTAAGTCCTCCATAGTTGTTACCTCTTCCTTAGTTCACCATGCTGATCCCTAAGTTCACCCTGAAACACCTTTCAATAGGTAGTGGCTCTATAATTGGGAAAGCAAATATTGAAGAGTTCTTTAATCATGTTAGTAAGCATGAGTATATTGAGGATAGATCCCTTGCGGAACTTGCTCCAAATTATGAAATTGCTGCAGCTTCTCTAGTTCACATGTTGGAGGCTAGCTTCGTTAACCTTAACCCCTTAATGCAAGTGATGTTTCTTAAACTTAAAGAAATTGATGACCTTGAAAAGAGGGATTTTATTCTGGAAACATTGCTTAAGGAATTCTATGATGTTGCTAAGGAAGCTAGAAAAGTGTTTGATCGTTTTAATACGCTAGGCTCATGTGTAGATGTTATTGGTACACAAGAAAATATGAACAAAACTTAACCTAATGGGGAGGAAACTAAGATACCGATACCTTTTGAACTTGCAGCAATACATGAAGCCATAGAAAAGAGTCTTGATTGGATTGTTTCTGAAAACCCTTTTGATGAAAATAGTGAACCTAAGAACATTGAGAGAGTGTCCTCTAGAACTTATTTGGATGATATACCTTGCCTTGTTGAAGATATTTCTGGTATTGCTCTTAATGCTTCTTCGTTTGAGAACACTTGATTCTTCTTCTTGCTTCTTATCCCTAACTTAAAGGCGTTAAAGAAAAGTACTTATTGGGAGATAACCGAAAAGGTTTAGATGAGTGTTGGAAGTTATTACCTCTGTAATAACCGCTCCTTATCCTTTTTATTTGCTTTTTGTGCCAATAGTAACCTCTAATGAGAGAGAAGTAATGATTGGGACAGTTGTTGTCCCGAAACAGATTTCTGTGCTTCACTGAACAAATTCGTGTAAAATCTCTGTACGTCCTTTTGAAGCGTGATATTTTTTGCTTCTGCCCCATGTTATTATCTAACTTTCGTTAGTTTAACACTTTTTTATTTGAGAAAAAGAAGATCTTCGAAAAAAATCATCTTTACCTGCTGGTCTATTTTGACAGATTTCTGCCATTGTTTGCATTTGCTTCTTGTTAGTTCCTTTTTGAGTTCTTTTTTGGAACTGAGCTTTTTGGGGGAAGTGCTAAAGTAGCTAGTGTTTTATTGGAAGTTTTATTTGTGTTAGAAGTGAACCTAAAGACTTATTATCTTGAGTGCACTAATGTTGCTAATGAAGATTGTGTGAAGTTTTGTATGAAGGAAAACTTTCAGGTGTATGGAAGGAATGAGTAATGAGATGAAGGATGGACTAAAGCTCAAGCTTGGGGATGCCACACGTGTCACCTCAAGAAATATCCAAGAAGTACAAGCGTCAAAGCTTGGGGATGCCCAAGGCATCCCCTTCTTCATCAATAAAAATCCCAGGTTCCTTCCAAACGCTTCATTTTTATTGTTTCATGCACAGTTGTGTTGTTCTTGGAGCATCTTATTTTTCGTTTTCGTTTTCTTTGTTTTCTTAGTTTGCTGAATAAATTGATTGGACCCCCTCTTTCATACATTGGTTTTCAAATAGTTTGGTTTGGATTGGAAAAGAGTAGGAAAGTTCATGCTTAAGTGGTAAAGAGAGCTTGTTTTTGACTATGGCCTATGCTTCGTCGTGCCATGCTTTATATTGTTTTCGCTTTATGCTTAGTATTCTTTGTTGTAGCAAGACTTGTTATAAACAATTGAGATTTCTTAATGTGCCTTGTAAGGATCATGCGTTGTTTTAGCATATTAAAGCATAGTATTGTGGTATTTTCCTTTGATGCTTTATTTGGGTTGACTTGGCACATGGTCACACCATGTTATGACTACCCCAAGTCACCATATCCTTGATGATCCTTTAGTTTTCAACTTGTACTATCACTTTATGCTTTTATCAATGATGTTTTGTCGCTCTGTATGATTATGGCTATTATTGCTCTCTTAGTTTGTCGCTCCCAGTCTTTTGCTAGCCTCCATAACCAAGTGTGAGTTCCACTCATGCATCCAACTCCTTAAACCAAGTTATTCCAAAGAGTCCACATACCCTACTAGCATATGCTATTCCAAGTATATTCATGCTTTTGTTTACCTTCCAAATTAAACTTGTTATGAGAAAATTAGTGATTAAAGCTCTCACGAACTTGATGGCACACCTTACTTTTCTTGCATTTAATAAACTTGAACCATTGGGTCCTTCGTTGTTGCGTATATGCTTGCGCTTTATAAGTTGAAATTAGTAGAACCATGTATCATGGGTAACGTTTTCAACATTGCATGTGTACTTCGTACCCCGTTGATATTATGTTCTTTCGCTAATGGATCCCGGCGGTGTGAAATAAAAGTGGAACTTGTAAGATCATGGAGTTTGTATGTGTGTTAGTGAAAAGCCTGGGCCGCTAGCCTAAGCCATGCCTAATCATGGTGGAAACTTGCAGCATCACCGTAATGAGCACTCTATGACGCATCCTCAATAAAAACCTATGCGAATAGCAAATAAAAAGATCACTGAGATGCTCATTGTCTGCTTGCCTTGTCATTTTGATTATGGGATAGCTCCTATATCATGTGTAAGGGGTACCCCGTTGGCGGTTCTTTATGATACATATGTTCTTACAATGACAAGAGTTTAGTCGTGACTAAAGTTGAGTAGCATGAGGTTCGGTCTTCGTAAGTAAGGGGCATGAGATTTTGGCTTATAACTTGTCAAGCATCTCCTCTTAGTTGTGTCCCTTTAACCTTAATCACCTTAAAGATGCTTATGATAGGGGCAATGAGAGCTAAAAGTTAACAAGTAGCATAATTTTTGGAAGCTCTTTATGAGACTTGAATCCCTACTTCCTTCTATGAAGGCCGTTCTTTTACTTTTATGTTGAGTCTCCACCTTCTATCTTTATGCACCTACTTTGAGAGCATAGTGGCCATTCTTAGTTCTATGTGCATTGTCCCAAGACTTGTTGATTAATGCATAACTTTGATATTGCTTGTTTTAAACTATTTGTATCTAGTCACTCTTATGAACTTTGAAGGTGTCCTATGCATTTATGTTTTGCTACTCCATGAGGGACAAGCTGAATGCCATTATGCTATGTTTTCTTTATGTGAAACAAACAAATGTCTTGCAAAGCATTGTTATTCATTAATGTTTTGTTTGTGCCTTTTCATGTTGCAACATAGTTTCTTTGTCTTATTGGTAGAACCGTGTCTTTCATGTTATGATTGAAGTACTATGATCCCAACTTTGAATGTTTTACAAATACTTTGATCAAGTTTATGATGGTGCATGTCACCTCGAAAATTATTATTTCTTTTTATCACTTACCTACTCGAGGAAGAGCAGGACTTAAGCTTCGGGATGTTGATACATTGCAAATGTATCTATAATTTTTGATGTTCCATGCTTGGTTTTATCTACTTTCTTATGTTTTGTTCTAGCTTTGGAGTACTTTTCATATGATATCTTGGACTAACCTATTAACAAGAGCCACAGTGCCAGCTGCATGTTTTCTGCTGTTTTTGGTTCCAGGGAAGTCAGAAAATGAATATTCTCGGAATTGGACAGGACAAAATCGAAAGTCATTATTTCACCGAGGGATACACGGAGCCAGAATACGAGACGGAGAGGGGCCAGGGGGCCACCACACCACCTGGCCATGCGGCCCAGCCTGGCCCGTGCCAGGTTATGGTGTGGCCAGCCCAGGCACCCCCTCGGCCTCCCCTTCCGACTATAAGATGCCTCCAATACAGAAACCCTAAGGACCCGATCAAAATTCCACAAAAGAGTCTGTAGCCGCCATCGTCTGCATCCATTGATCGAGAGGGATATGAAGCTCTTCCCGGCACCCTGCTAGAGAGGGGATTTCACCCTGGAGGCCTTCTTCATCATCATGCAAGCCTCCAGTGTGATGCGTGAGTAGTTCATCTCTCGACTATGGGTCCATGTAGTAGCTAGATGGCTGGTTCTCCTCCTTTGTGCTATCATGTTTAGATCTTGTGAGCTCTGTTCATGATCAAGATCATCTATTTGTAATTCTGCATGTTGTGTTTGCGGGGATCCGATGGATATTGAGATGCTATTTCAGATTGATTATTGATTCTATCATGTCTTTGTTATTCGTGATCTTGCATGCTTTCCGTTGTTAGTAGCTATCTTGGCCAAGTAGATTCTAGCAACCCCAAGAGTTAGTATTTATGCTCGATAGTAGGTTCATGCCTCTAGTAATCTGGGGAAGTGACAGAAATCTCTAAGGTACTAAATGTGCTGTTGCTACTAGGGAGAAAACAACAAACCTTTGTTCATAGCACAATTGTATTGTTTACTTTACACGCAATTCATAATGCAATTATCTGTTGCTTGCAACTTAATACTAGAGGGGGTTCGGATGATAACCTGAAGGTGGATTATTAGTCATAGATGCTGTTGGATGATGTTCTATGTATAATGTTGTAATGCCCAATTAGGTCTCAAAGGAGTCAAGATGATTAGTATATTCTTGTATGCTTTCTCAATTTTTGTCAATTGCCCATTGTAATTTGTTCACCTAGCATGTTATTTATTTTAAGGAGAGCCACCTCTAGTGAACTATGGACCCCGGTCCTTTCTTCTACTTTCAATCTACAATCAATTGTTTACTGCTTTGTGTTTATTTTCTGCAAACTACTACTTTCTTCCATTCGATACGTTTAATCCTTTGTTTTCAGCAAAACCGTTGAGATTGACAACCTCATCGCAAGTTGGGGACAGAGTTATGTGGTTGTGTTGTGCAGGTTTCCACGTTCCTACTAGCACCAGTAGTGCGCCCTGCCAAGGATCAGCTAGCTACACCTTTGCGGTGTTTCCTTGCTCCTACTGGATTGATAACCTTGGTTTCATAACTGAGGGAAACTTGCTACTGTGCTCATCATACCTTCCTCTTGGGGTTCCCCAACGAGCTCGGTTTATTTTGGGCCATCAGCAGGCAATCATGCCTCCACTTTGGTGAATGCTCGCAAGGGTTATGTACCGGTTGCCAAGATCGAGGCTATGAGGGCGACTGCCATCACGGCAGAGACGAAGGCTAAGGCCATGGTGGCGGAGGCAGAGAAGGACCGAAAGGTGTCCGATACCGTGATCGCAGAAGTGCAAACGAAGTTCTCCATTTTGGCAAAGTTTGTTGTTGAGAACTACCTGCGGCTGCTTGGTGAGTACCTTTGCCTCACTTTTTCTTTAGGGTGGGTCGAGTCCTTGAGAGGGTCAAGTCCCCGAGCGGGCCGAGTGTGTTGATTCCTTGCAGATGTCATTGAAGGGAATATGCCTGAGAGGCAATAATAAAGTGGTTGTTATCTTATTCCATGTTTATGATAAAAGTTTATTTCTCATGCTATAATTGTGTTAATTGGAAACGTTAATATATGTGTGTTTAATAAACAAATAAGAAGTTCCTCCTTATGCGTCTCATATAAAATAGCTCCTTGATTAACAAGATGGTCAAGGTTTGCTGATCATGCACATTGGATGTTGTTAATAACGAGGTCACAACATTGGTGGAATGATGTGATGGACATTCATCCGAAGTATAGTAATATGATCAAATTTATTATGTTTACATTGGTATAACATCATGGGAAGTAACTTTAGTCCTTAGACCATGAGATCATGTCAATCATTAACACCA
Source organism: Avena eriantha (assembly GCA_910589775.1). Taxonomy (NCBI): domain Eukaryota; kingdom Viridiplantae; phylum Streptophyta; class Magnoliopsida; order Poales; family Poaceae; genus Avena; species Avena eriantha. The sequence goes on along the minus strand of OU342742.1, from coordinate 341,759,540 downwards.
GAAGAGTAACTTGATAACATCAAACATCACCCCATAACAGGGTGACAATAAAGGTGGGTTCAGATACTCCAAAAGTGTTATGTAGAGGATCATGAATCAAGAGTGGGATTTGTCCATCCCGATAGCGGAGAGATATACTTTGGGCCCTCACGGTGATATCACATTGACATAGCTTGCAAGCAAGTGATAAGATCACTAGAATGTTATATGAAGGGAACAAGAAAAGACTATTTGTCGGTAACGAGATCAAACTAGGTATGGGGATACTAATGATTAAATCTTGGACATTTAATATATCGCAAGATAAAGGGATTTAGTTACAACATCAAAGGTTCACACAATCACTAGAGTCATCGTTGAATGTGTGGTAGTCAGTATAGATCTCTAGGTCCCGCTACTGATTATTTATCGGTGCAGGGTCTCGATCATATCTGCATTATTCGCGAACTGTAGGGTGACACACTTAAGGTATACCGACACCATTTGGAGAAAATATGATACTAGTGAAAGATTATTAAAGTGATACGTTGCTAACGTATCCATAATTTTTGATGTTCCATGCTTGGTTTTTTCTTTGTTCTTATGTTTTGTCCACACTTTGGAGTACTTTCTATACACTTTCTTGGACTAACCTATTAACAAGAGCCACAGTGCTAGCTATCTGTTTTCTGCTGTTTTTGGTTCTAGGAAAGTCAGAAAATGAATATTCTAGGAATTGGATGGGACAAAAGACAAAGTCAGTTTTTTACCGAGGGACACAAGGAGCCAGGATACAAGACGGAGAGGGGCCACGCGGCCACCACACCACCTGGCCGTGCGGCCCAGCCTGGCCCGTGCCAGGGGGTGGTCTGGCCGCCTCCGGCACCCCCTCGGCCTCCCCTTTCGCCTATAAGATGCCTCCGATACAGAAACCCTAAGTACCCGATCAAAATTCCACAAAAGAGTCTGTAGCCGCCTTCATCTCCATCCCTAGATCGGTAGGGATCTGAAGCTCTTCCTAGCACCCTGCCGAAGAGGGGAATTTACCCTGGAGGCCTTCTTCAACACCATGCAAGCCTCTAGTGTGATGCGTGAGTAGTTCATCCTTGGACTACGAGCCCATGTAGTAGCTAGATGGCTGGTTCTCCTCCTTTCTGCTATCATGTTTAGATCTTGTGAGCTCCGTTCATGATCAAGATCATCTATTTGTAATTTCTACATGTTGTGTTTGCGGGGATCCGATGGATATTGAGATGCTATTTCAGATTGATTATTGATTCTATCATGTCTTTTTTATTTGTGATCTTGCATGCTTTTCGTTGTTAGTATCTATCTTGGCCAAGTAGATTCTAGCAACTCCAAGAGTTAGTATTTATGCTCGATAGTGGGTTCATGCCTCTAGTAATCTAGGGAAGTGACAGAAATCTCTAAGGTACTAGATGTGATGTTGCTACTAGGGAGAAAACAACTATCCTTTGTTCATAGAACAATCGTATTACTTTACAAGAAATGTGTAATGCAATTATCTGTTGCTTGCAACTTAATACTGGACAGGGTTCGGATGATAACCTGAAGGTGGATTATTAGTCATAGATGCAGTTGGATTACGGTCTATGTATAATGTTGTAATGCCCAATCAATTCTCAAAGGAGTCAAGACGAGTAGTATATGTATATTGCTTTCTCGATGTTTGTCAAGTGCGCCGCTGTAATTTGTTCACCCAACATGTCATCTATCTTAAGGAGAGCCACCACCTTTCTTTTATCATCAATCTTCAATCAATTGTTTACTGCTTTCTGTTTACTTTCTGCAAAATATTACTTTCTTCCACACAATACATTTAATCCTTTGATTTCAGCAAGACCGGTGAGATTGACAACCTCACTTTAAGTTGGGGGCAGAGTTCTGTGGTTGTGTTGTGTAGGTTTCCACATTGCTGCTGGCACCGGTAGTGCGACATGCCAAAGTTCAGCTCGCAACACCTTGGAGGTGTTTCCTTGCTCCTACTGGATTGATAACCTTGGTTCATAACTGAGGGAAAACTTGCTGTTCTGCGCATCATACCTTCCTCTTGGGGTTCCCCAACGAGCTCGATATATTTTGGGCCATCAAGCACTTTTTCTGGCGCCGTTGCTGGGGAGTCAAGGACATCTTCACAAGGGGAGTCCCTCATAACCAATCTCTTTACTTTGTTGTTTTTGTTTTGCTTAGTTTATATCTGCTTTGTTGGTTTGTCTCTTTTTATCAAAAATACAAAAGAAAATAGTTCCTACTATAGTGGTTATTTTCGTTTGTCTGTTATTATCTGGCTTTATCATGCTTTCTATCAATGATTGGTTTCTTTGAAAATGAATCTTATTGGCAATGTGGGTTCACGGAAGAACAAAAATATTATTTGAAGGAACACCGCCTGTCACAAAAAGGGAAACACTTATGGGAACAAATTAATAAATTGGATACCATTGGTAGAAACGTGTGCTCTACTTATAATATTACTTATTGTTTTGATAAATCTTGTTGTTGTAAGAGGTATAAACACCTCCCTTTTCAATGTGAGTATAATGATAATGTTACCATATCTTCTTATGTTAAGGGAAATTATGACTTTTATGACGTGGAACAAATTGAAGAATTTATTGCCTGGAAGGGTGCATTCGAACTTGCTTATTTGCTTGAAAATACTCTCGTTTTATCTTCCTATGCATGTCACTTTGTTCTTTGTGAATTTATTTGTATACAAGATTCCTATGCATAGGAAGTGGTTTAGACTTAAAAGTGTTTTGAATTTGCTTCTTTATGCTCTCTTTTACTTCAATTCATATTTCCTATGTGAGCATCTTCTCAAACTATCATGCCTAACTTAAAGGCGTTAAAGAAAAGTACTTATTGGGATATAACCCAAAAGTTTAAGATGAGTCTTGGAAGTTATTATCTCTGTAATAACCTCTCCTTATCCTTTTTATTTGCTTTTTGTGCCAAGACTAACCTCTAATGAGAGAGAAGTAAAGCTTGGGAAAGTTGCTGTCCCGGAACAGATTTTTGTTCTTCACTGTAAAAATTGGTATAAAATCTCTGTACGTCAGTTTGCAGCGTGAATTTTTTTGCTTCTTCCCCAGGTTGTTATATAACTTTCGTTAACTCAACACTTTTCGATTTGAGCAACATAAGGTCTTGGAAAAAATTGGTTTTTACCTGCTGGTCTGTTTTGACAGATTTCTGCCATTATTTGCATTTGCTTCTTGTTGATTCCTTTTTAAGTTCTCTTTGGGAAATTGAGCTTTTTGAGGAATGTGCTACAGTAGCTTGTGTTTTAATGGAAGTTTTATTGGTGTTGAAACTGAACGAAAGACTTAATATCTTGAGTGCACTAATGTTGCTAATAAAGATTGTGTGAAGTTTTGTATGAAGAAAGAATTTCAGGTGTATGGAAAGCATGATGTAATGAGATGAAGAATGGACTAAAGCTCAAGCTTGGGGATTCCATGCATGTCGCCCCAAGAAATATCCAAGAAGTACAAGCGTCAAAGCTTGGGGATGCCCAAGGTATCCCCTTCTTCATCAATAAAAATCTCAGGTTTCTTCCAAACACTTTATTTTTATTGTTTCTTACATAATTGTGTTGTTCCTGGAGCGTCTTATTTTTCGTTTTCGTTTTGGTTTTTCGTTTGCTTGGTTTTATTAGTTTGCTGAATAAATTGGTTGGACCCCCTCTTTCATACTTTGGTTTTTGTAACACCCTCAAATCGGCCCTATGCAAGTTTCAGCGATTCCCGCCAAACCCGCATAGAAACAATTCAAAGATGCCCACCGGGCACTTGCGTGCAGGTGGAAAACAAAGTAATATCATTACACAATAGTCCACGATGGGACCCACAGAACATATATATAATAACGACTCCATGAGTTAATAATACAGATATACAGTACAAAGATCCAAATCACCTTGAGAACGATACAACATCCGAGTATGGATAAGATGCAAATGGGGCTAAGAGCCCTGAAGAATAACCAATGGCATCCATAACCCTGCCCAGGCCAAGCCAGAAGGGTAACCCTGCTAACGACGTCAATCGCAAACCTGCTGAAACAAAAGGGGGTGCCGACAAAGAGCAAAGGAAAAAGAGGAGCGACAGTACTGAGGCCAGTACACGGCGAGGCTAGAATTCGGCGGCTCTCGCCTACATATGTATGGTGGACTAAAGCGGCAGCGAGCATGCCCTAAACAACCTATAGAGACTCAATACTATCTGCAATTAGAGAGGGATAAGAAAGACCTATCCGGATCCAACCTGATAGTAACACCAATCATACCCATCCTGGTATTCCCCCTCGAGACCAAACGAGGAAGTCAAACCGAGGAACTCACACGGTTGGCAGTTTTATTCATTCCATTATAGTTGCAACACTTACTAGTCAGATATATATAGCATGAGTCATCCTGATATCATAAGCAGTGGGCAGTTTTAGTTAACCATTCCGTTGTAGTTGCAATACTTACTAGTCGGATACAATTAGCATGTGACATCCCAAACCCAGCAGTTGTTGGCACTTTTATTTCATTCCATTGGAGTTGCGATACTTACTAGGCAGGTATAACATGACACGATACACCCCAGTTCCACCAGTTGTTGGCACTTTTATTAGTCCTAGGAAGGTCGGTACATTAGCACAGGTTCACCCACACAACACTTAGCAAACTAAAGAAGATTAATCAACTATATGAAGTGAAAGCACTTGACGATGTTCCCGTGTGTCCTCGAGAAAGTTTGGTCATCTTAAGTAATACAACCGGCTTGTCCTTTGCTGAATAAAGGATTGGGCCATTTGCTGCATTTATTCTTATTGTCTTTTATTTAGTCGTACTTTATTTACTTGCATTATCAAAACCCCCTAAAAATCTGTTTGCTAAGTATTTGAAGAGAATTCCTGATCCATACCACCAGCCAGCACCTTCTGCTCCTCGTTGGGTTCGACACTCTTACTTATCAAAAATACTGCGATACACCCCCTATACTTGTGGGTCATCACAGAACACCTAAGATTTGAGGAATTATTCCATGTATTTGTGTTCTCGGATAATACATAGGAGTATGGAGTGTTCGAGAGACGAAATCAAACCTTATTTGACATGGTAAGATCAAAGGTGTCATTTATAAAACTTCCATTATGTTTTAAGGATTAAAGCTTTATAGACTACCACTTTTACACTGAAAAGAGCACCATCGTGATCCATTGAAATGACACCATATGGGTAATGGTTTGGGATAAAACCCAAGTTTTATTTTCTTAAATTTTGGTATGCTAGGCATAAGTAAAATGTATACAACCAGAGTCGGATAAGCACGTCTTTGTAGGTTATCCCAAAGAAACAGTTGGGTATTCCTCCATAACACTGAAGACAAAAGAGTATATCACTTAGAACATCAAGTTTCTTAAGAAGGAATTTTTCTCAAAAGTTAAGTGGGAGGACAATAGAACTTTGATTAGGTTAATGAACCTAAGCAACATGTGCTAAGTAGCGCAATGCCGGAAAGCGTCCAAGAGGCGGCCAGAATGCTCATGGCTCGCGTGATTACAAAGGTTGTGATCTTGGAGGTTAGAGTTCCTATTGGAACCATATGGGCCAGGTAAGAATAAAATAGTAAGATTTGATAACCAAGTCATTGTTTTTATGAAAATGATGAAGCGACTACATATAAAGAAGCGATGATGGGACTTGACTCCATAAAGTGACTAGAAGTCATAAAATTCATGATAGTTTCCATACACGAGAAATCAAGTTTTTGAACTTGGAAGACCCTTTGGATATGCATGAAGCCTATTGGTCATATTTGGATCTATAAAGAAATAGACATGGATGCTTCACATCTATGAAATAGTTGACATCATTTAAAAGAGTTTACGAGAATGTTCAAGGAGTTGATTACGACAAGATTTGATCTTTTGTAGCGATATTTAGTTTGGACGAATTAATGTAGCAACCACTACATATGTCAATTTTGGTATATGGTAGTTGAACAAACAAAACAAACTTCTTTTAATAGAATGGTTACCCAGGACGTGTACATAACACGGTCCGAAGGGTTTTGTTGATTCAAAGGATGCTAAAAGGGCATGCAAACTTCAATGGTTGAAGTAAGCACAGCAGAGTTGCAATCTTCACCATGCTAAAACTATTAAAAGAGTTTAATTTCATTGGAGACGGTGAAGATGCTTGCATTTGCAGGAAATTAAGTGGGAGCGCTGAGACATATTTCCAATACATTATGTAGAGGACATGTTGTTGATTGGAAATGATGTATCTTTTATTAACACGGGTTAACAATTTCATTGAAATCAGATTTTGATGAAAGACTTGGGTAAACCAGAATATTAGGCATCAATGTCTATATGGATAGATTGATGCGCTAATATGGTTGTGCCAGACGTACATATATGAGATATTGAAAAATTTCAATATGGAAACGACAAGAAAGGTTCTTGCCGCATGGAAAGGGTTGAATCAAGATTCTAGTGTATCGACACTTGGTATGTGCAATGAGATTCAAGTGTGTTGACACTTGGTGAGTGAAATCACATGAATATTTTGATTAATCATATATGCCGTGATATTTACAAATCTAGATATGTCCTATGCTCTAAATTTTATGATCATATACCAGAATAACTCATAAGATGATCATTGGACGATAGTAAAGATATTCTTATGAGCTTTTAAAGAACTAAGAATATGTTATGTATAGGTGATAAATAGTTCATTGTAAATAGTTACAAATAGTTCATTGTAAAGTGTTACATTGATACTAGTTTTATCACAAGATACAAATTAAATTTATCTCAATTTAAACTATGGGTGGCACAATGTAATGGAAAGGAGGTTCCACGATGGATTTGGATGAGTTCCAAAGTTAAGATATTGTGACGGAAACTACAACAAAAGGCTAAGTATGTGACTACTATAGTAGCAACAAAGGAGGGCATTTGTGTTACATACTTGGTTATCAAACTAGGTGTGGTTCACAGTGGTCTAGTACTATGATGATATATTGTACGACAATAATATCAACATGTTTAACCCATAGGAACTAAAGGTCTCACCAATGGAATAAATTTATACAATGCCATCTCATTTGAGAATGATTGATGCATAGAGACGCAAATACATGCAGGTACACATGAACCCAAAAGTTTCAGATCTGGAGATTATGTTTACCACTAGAAAACGCATATATACAACACCAGAAATCCATAGGTGTTGAATGCGCAAGTTTTTCAAAACTAGATTATTGACTCTAGTGCAAATGGGAGACTGAAGGGAATATGCTCGAGAGGCAATAATTAAGTGGTTATTATCTTATTCCATGTTTATGATAAAAGTTTATTTCTCATGCTATAATTGTGTTAATTGGACATGTCAATACATGTGTGTTTAATAAACAAATAAAGAGTTCCTAGTTATGCCTCTCATATAAACTAGCTCGTTGATTAACAAGATGATCAAGGTTGCATGATCATGGATTATGTTAATAACGAGGTCACAACATTGTTGGAATGATGTGATGAACATTCATCCGAAGTATAGTAATATGATCAAAGTCACTATGTTTACATTGCGATAACATCATTAGTCCTTAGACCATGAGATTATGTCAATCACTAACAATGGAAGAGTAACTTGATAACATCAAATGTCACACCGTAACAATAAAGGTGGGTTCAGATACCCCCAAAGTGTTATATAGAGCATCATGGATCAAGAGTGGGACTTGTCCATCCCGACGATGGAGAGATATACTATGGGCACTCTCGGTGATATCACACTGATATAGCTTGCAAGTAAGTGATAAGATCACTATAATGTTATATCATGCGAACGAGAAAAGAGTACTTGTCAGTAACAAGATCAATGTAGGTATGGGTATACCGATGATCGAATCTCATACATGTAAAATATCGCAAGACAAAGGGATTTAGTTACAAAGTTAAAGGTTCACACAATTACTAGAGTCATCGTTGAATGTCTGTGAGTTAGTACAGATTTCTAGTTCCCATTGTTGATTATTGATCAGAAAGGGGTCTCGATCTTTTCTGCATTATTCGAGAACCGTAGGGTGACACACTTAAGGGATACCAACACCATTTGGAGAAAATATGATACCAGAGAAATATTATGAAAGCGCTTGAATTATTTTGATGGACACTGAAATTGTTTCAGGTGAAATAGATGAAATTTGTTCTGCATGTGATATCAAAATGTTTCAAGGGGTTTGATAATTAACAAAATTCAGAATAAAATAAATAAAAATGGTTTTATTTAATGAGAGCTTGCATTAAATTTTTTGGAAAATTAATGCAGTCAGCGGAGTTGGTTTTAATGGGAGTCGGCTTAGTGGAAGCTCCACTCACCATTATGGAGGGAGAGGTGGGGGCACCACCATGTCATGTGCATGGAGCCTTGGCGGCTTCCCCTCCCCCTATAAAAGGAGCACCCCTCCTCCACTCTCACACCTCCTCCTAAAGGATCTCTCCCCCTCTAGAATATTCCCCATGGCTTCGGATTAGCAAAGTACATGTTACTGGTGGATTTTTCTAGAAGGATTTGCTGCTTCGGCTTCTTTGCTGGAGAGAGTACTCGGAGGTGGTCGGGGTACCAGACGTGTGTTCGATTACGAATGACCTCCTACTTTGCGCTGCTAGACTTCATCACGATCTTGAGATCGGCAAGGGAGCGACTACATCATCCATGAAATTAGATTTTGTTAACAAAGCTTTTTGGTCTTTGAGGGTAAGATATCTATGGATGTATATCCACCAATTGGTTATATCTAGGTGGATATATCATGGTGCGTAGTTGTTCACATCGTAGAAATTTTTTTGTTTTCTATGCTAGGAACCCAACAGTCATAGGTCTGAAGGATCCAGTAGTGCTTCAGTACAGGGCAAGGACTGTGTCAAGGAGGTGCATGGGTCCGCCACCGCATCGTAGTTGTGCGTTTGGGCTATTATCCAAGACATTTCCCCCACCAAGGTGATCCATGAGGGGTTCACCGAGGTGTGGAGGTACCTGTACGACGTACCTACCATCGTTGAGTGATGATGCGCCTTGTGTTCTGTCGCGGGGCGACTACAGTGTTGAGTCTTGGGATTGTGCACTTTTGGGATGACTTCAAGCTCGACGACATGATGAGCGGGTTTCCTTCCACGACCGGAATTGTCCAAGTTGCCGATGTGTTGGTGCTGAACATGAAGGCCTCCCCTTATGCGGATCGTGATTTAGCGATGAGTCACCTCCTCCCCTATCAGGAGAGTCGGGTCGCCCCAGGAGATCCTCAGCCAGCATACCAGGGCTTGCCATCGGAGCGTCTGTTTCAGTCGGCGGTCGTGAAGTCACTCACAAAGTTCCCCGTCAACCGTTGGACCCTTTTGCGAGGACCAAGGGCACGGACGAGGCTTCTCCTCATAGGCAGTGGAATAGTTTGATTATCCTACAATATGTAATAGCTTATGTAATGGGATGGTGGTTGGCCAAGATTGATGCATTTTGTGTAAATATTATGTGAAGTAATTGTGATTCGCATGGTTTGCTTTATTGCTAGTTGACTTGTATTGAATCGTGGAGTCGGATGTGTCTGGTTTATGATGTATTGTCTGACGTGGCCAGGGTCTCTTTGTGAGTCCCTAGGCGTGTTTGCTTTGATATTTGAGTTGCACGCATGTGGTTAGCGGGGACTTGGTAGTTGTCAGAGCCCTAGCATCCGGGGTGCCACGTCCCCACGATGGACGAGCCCCGCGGCATAGGAGTCTTCGCTTTCAAGAGGTGGGACACCTATCGAAGGGACCAAACCGGGAAAGCATCACGAGGCATTATCCCGAGGGAGGTTGCACGGCTTCATGTAACGTCCTCGAGCCTCGGATACCCCCAGGTGCGTCCGGGGCAGAACAGTAACTACGCCGAACAGAGTATGGACTACAACCCCGACAGCAAGCACAGGGCTTTCGTGGCATCAACCGCCTCAGTAAAGAATACCCGTTCCACCCTCCTTTCACAAGGAAGGGATAGGTGACCTTATGGTTGGGGAGCCCCTTAGTTGCTATTTTGGTGAAAGGGGGATAGAGTAGAGGGTGCCGGCTGAAGACAATCGACATCGACAAAGGACTCTTTAAAGGAGGATAGAGTGGAGCGCGGCAAGCTGGACCAAGTCCATGTAAATTAGTCCCCTAGACTGGTATCAAGATGGGTGGCACTGTGGACGCATTTCCCATCCGAAGGCTGGGGGAAATGGTCTGATGCCACCCTATACAAGAGTCCCTTCTCCTACCTTGCAAAGGATGGATCCCAGAGATCTAAAATCCTACACTTTCATCTCCATTGTAACCTCGCGAGGCAGGCGAGCAATATAACAAAGCAGGGGCTTTAACTCTTCACGAGGGTCTAGAACCTGGGTAAAAAAAACTGGTGTCAACTCTTTGTCGTGCGTTCGTTCCACCGCCATAGCCATCGCCGAGCTCCTTTGGAATAGAGTGTTCAGCCCCCTCACGAACCAAGGGATTGTTGGACCCTAGTTCCTTCGCGGGACAAATTTGCAGCATTTGGCATGCCAGGTAAGGGGCTGAGGCGCGCATCCAAGAGCTTTGATGACCTTGGCAACATGTCGGCCGACAACGAGATGCGCGCCGAGCGAGCCCTCTGTCATGCAGGAAGCAAAGCCCAGACGGAGCAGGCTCCGGAGTGTGATGCCTTCGAGCAAGTCCGGTGGATGGAGGACGAGGGGGGTCCTCCTACCACCTGTCGTGGTATCCTTCTCCTTCATCACGTGGCATCACGTCGCTCTCCCGCACCGTGTCGTCTCGCGACCACCCCGAGCAGCTCACCCCGGAGGCTGCCAAGCATATGGTGTGCGAGCTCCTGGACCACCTGCCGGTTGAGGAGGGCTAGGAGATGTGCGACAAGATCACCAACCTCTCCCCTGAGGGCCCGGGGGCTCGGCTCAAGGATGGTGAGCCCACTCCCACCTCGCTGGCACGAGGATGCGGCTAAGTCGGGTAATGCCGCTCCAGCGCCCGCAAATATTTGCCAGATCATCTCACCTCCCGTGCCCATGGCACCACCCTGCGAGCGAGAAGACCGCCTCGCCAAGAAAATTGCCGCCGTGGGGTAGCATAACCGTGCGGCCCTTGCCAATAGCAAGGCAGTCTAGGCCAACGGCTGCCTCGCCTTCACCAAGAGCCTCTGCAAGGTGGTCTAGCCTCACAAGTTCCGTCCAGAGACACCGACACGCAACGATGGCACCACCAACCCGTGCGAGTTTCTCCAGCTTTACACCATGGGTGTTGAAGCGGTGGGAGGAGACGACTGTCTCATGGAAAAATGATTCCCCTTATGCCTAAAGGAGACTGCCAGCATCTGGCTGATGAACCTCCTCGAAGAGTCGATCGAATCATGGGCGGAGCTCAACTCCCTCTTCATCTCCAACTTCAAGGGAACCTATGAGCGCCCGCTCACTTACTATGACCTCCACAAGATACGTCAGCAGCCTTGGGAGGCCCTCTTCAATATCCCCAAAATCTTAGACTACCAAGTCAACACCACTTTCTCTGAGGGCGTGAAGGACGTCAAGCTGAGGGAAAAGATTGTGATCCATGGAGAGAGCCTCACCACCGCCGCCGAGCTCTTCGTCATGGCCGATAAATGCGCCAAGGAAGAGGTGGGGAAGATGTTTGGCCTCGCGGAGGCAGAAAACGCCCCCAAGGCCTCAAGTTGATCCAAGGGTAAGGACAAGGATCACAAGCGCAAGACCTGGCAGCAGAGCCAAATCGGAAGAGCCTTCGTGAGGAAGCTAGCCAGCGGGAGCGGGACAATAGCTCATACTGCCACTTCCCCAGGAAGCCAGGCCACCCCACCAATGACTTCTATGAGGTCAGGAAACCCCGCAACCTGCGCAACAGCCAGAGAAAAGTGAGGCCAGGCGGTGAGCAAGGTGGCCAAGGCGGGGGCAACCAAGGAGGCAACCGCAGGAACAACGACTCTGGTGGATGCGATGCCCCTCTAGTGGGCCACCAAGCCAATGCCGCGCAACAGCACCCACAACCCAGGAGAAAGGATGTACCGAGGACCTCGAGGGCTACCAAGTGCCACATGATGCTATAGCCTGCATCCTTGGTGGCTCCCAATCCCCAACGTCCAACCGGCACTTCAAGCTACTCACTCGCGAGGTCACAGTTGCCAGACCGGGAATCCCCTCACCCAAGCTCAAGTGGTCCTAGTGCGCAATCTCCTTCGATGCCAGCGACCACCCCTTCTCCACCGAGCCCATGGGCACACTCCTGATCTACACACCCACCATCAACAACATCGCGGTTGCAAAGACCCTCATCAATGGAGGGGTCGGCCTGGACGTGATCTCCATCGACAATTTCACCCAGCAGCTGGTGCCATATGATAGGCTGATGCCAACCATGCCGTTCTCCAGGGTTACCAGCGGATCCACCATATCCATCGGGTAGGTGCGCCTCTTTGTCACATTCGGAACGTGCGACAACTAACGCAATGAGCTCATAGACTTTGATGTGGTGCACATCAACCTCCCATACAACG